>CM050168.1:288329406-288589406 GCA_027410445.1 Discoglossus pictus
AGAAAGAAAGAGAGAGAAGAGACAGAGAGAGGAGAGAGAGAAAAGAGAGAGAGAGAGAGAATAGAAAGAAAGAGAGATAGAGAGAGAAAAGAGAGAGATAGAATAGAAAGAGAGGAGACAGAACAGAGACAGAATAGAAAGACATAGAGAGAGAGAAGAGACAGAACAGAGAGAGAGAGAGAGAGAGAGAGAGAGAACAGAGAGAGAGAAGAGAGAGAGAGAAGAGACAGAGAGAGAGGAGAGAGAATAGAAATAAAGAAAAAGAGAGAGAAGAGACAGATCAAAGAGAGAGAACAGAGAGGGAGAGAGGAGAAAGAACAAAGAGAGAGAGAAGAGAGAGAATAGAAAGAAAGAGAAGAGACAGAGAGAGAGGAGAGAAAGAACAAAGAGAGAGAGAATAGAAAGAAAGAGACAGAATAGAAATAAATAGAGAGAGGGAGAAGAGAGAGAAGAGACAGAACAGAGAGAGAAGAGAGAGAGAATAGAAAGAAAGAGAGAGAAAACAGAGAGGGAGAGAGAGAGGAGAAAGAAAGAGAGAGAGAACAGAGAGAGAGAGAGATAAGAGACAGAACAGAGAGAGAGAACAGGAAGAGAAGATAGAGAGACAGAATAGAAAGAAAGAGAGAGAAAACAGAGAGAGAGAATAGAAAGAAAGAGAGAGAGAGATCAGAGAGAGAGAGAGAAGAGAAAGAACAGAGAGAGAGAGGAGAAAGAACAAAGAGAGAGAGAAGAGAGAGAATAGAAAGAAAGAGAAGAGACCGAGAGAGAGGAGAGAAAGAACAGAGAGAGAGAGAGAATAGAAAGAAAGAGAGAGAATAGAAATAAATAGTGAGAGTGAGAAGAGAGAGAGGAGACAGAACAGAGAGAGAGAGAAGAGAGAGAGAGAAGAGACAGAACACAGAGAGAGAAGAGACAGAACAGAGAGAGAAGAGAGAGAGAGAATAGAAAGAAAGAGAGAGAAAACAGAGAGGGGGAGAGAGAGAGAGAGAACAGAGAGAGAGATAAGAGACAAAACAGAGAGAGAGAGAGAATAGAAAGAAAGAGAGAGAAAACAGAGAGAGAGAGAGAGGAGAAAGAAAGAGAGAGAGATCAGAGAGAGAGAAGAGAAAGAACAGAGAGAGAGAAGAGAGAGAGAGAACAGGGAGAGAAGAGAGAGAGAATAGAAAGAAAGAGAGAGAGAGAAGAGACAGAGAGGAGAGAGAGAATAGAAATAAAGAAAGAGAGAGAGAGAAGAGACAGAACAAAGAGAGAGAACAGAGAGGGAGAGAAGAGAGAGAATAGAAAGAAGGAAAGAAAGAGAAAACAGAGAGAGAGAGATGAGAGAGAGAGAGGAGAAAGAGAGAGAGAGAGAGAGAGAGAGAGAGAGAGAGAGAGGAGACATAACAGAGAGGGAGAAGAGAGAGAGAGAGAAGAGACAGAACAGAGAGAGAGAGAACAGGGAGAGAGATAAGAGAGAATAGAAAGAAAGAGAGAGAGAGAAGAGAGAGAGAATAGAAAGAAAGAAAGAGAGAGGAGAGAGAGAGACATAAGAGAGAGAATAGAAAGAAAGAGAGAGACAAGACAGAGACAGAGAGAGGAGAGAGAACAGAGAGAGAGAGAAGAGAGAGAATAGAAAGAGAGAACAGAGAGGGAGAGAGGAGAGAGAACAAAGAGAGAGAGAAGAGAGAGAATAGAAAGAAAGGAGAGAGAGAGAAAGCGAGAGGAGAGAGAACAAAGAGAGAGAGAAGAGAGAGAATAGAAAGAAAGAAAGAGAGGAGAGAGAGAGAGAAAGCGAGAGAGGAGAGAGAATAGAAAGAGAGAGAGAGAAGAGACAGAACAGAGAGAGAGAACAGAGAGGGAGAGAGAACAGAGAGAGAGAGAATAGAAAGAAACAAAGACGAGACAGAGAGAGGAGAGAGAACAGATAGAGAGAGAAGAGAGAGAACAGAGAGAGAGAGAGGAGAGAGAACAAAGAGAAAGAAGATAGAGAATAGAAAGAAAGAAAGAGAGTGGGGAGAGAGAGAGAAAGCGAGAGAGGAGAGAGAGAGAGAGAAGAGACAGAACAGAGAGAGAGAAGAGAGAGAATAGAAAGAATGAAAGAGAGAGGAGAGAGAGCGAGAGGAGAGAGAGAGAGAGAGAGAATAGAAAGAGAGAGAAAGAGAGATGAGACAGAACAGAGAGAGAACAGAGAGAGAGAAGAGACAGAACAGTGAGAGAGAGAGAGAGAGAACAGAGAGAGAACAGAGAGAGAGAACAGAGAGAGAGAAGAGACAGAACAGAGAGAGAGAAGAGATAGAACAGAGAGAGAGAAGAGACAGAACAGAGAGAGAACACAGAGAGAGAGGAGAGAGAACAGAGAGAGAACACAGAGAGAGAGGAGAGAGAACAGAGAGAGAGAGGAGACAGAATAGAGAAAGGAGAGAGAGAGAGAGGAGAGAATAGATAGATAGATAGAGGAGAGGTATTTGTCAGTGGATGTCTGGCCGCCTGAAGGTGCTGGCACAGGACCATACAATACTGGCAGCTTGGGCACAGATGTGGGCACAGATGCCTCCGTGTTGGGGCATATCTAACCCTATCTGATATATATAAATACTCATGATCCTATGATTTGGGGTATAACAATGGGGTATAGGGGGAGTAATATTTGGGATGTGGGTGCACACAAGTAAATGGGGTGTGAAGGGGCCCATAAAACTAAACACGCCCGGGCTATATACACCAAATACTGTTGTTTTTTTTATCTATCTTTATTCATATTAGCCCCTTGGGTGCCATCTCTGCCCCCTTATTATTGGGGGACGAGTCTTCTCCATATCTAGTAACTGTCGGTGGGACAGGAGGAGAGACCACGGGACGAGAGAGCTGGGGGCGCATAGTGACAGCACCACGGTCATGGTCTCAGTCCGGGGGATGTAGCCCCCCCTTCCGCATTATGGACCCTTCAGGAAAAGAGGAGTTTCCTTCTTCATATGGGGGATTAGGAGATTGCCATAAAAAGTGATGTCCTGACAACCCCCACAAGAGCCCCACAGATAATAACAACAATCCAATCCAAAACCCGAGGGGCAGGGGGTGCTGTAACCATGGAGACCACTTGCCAGGAGTTTTATTTGTGGGGAGCAGGATAGTAACATAGCCCCCCACATCTGGAATCAGAGGACAGAACAAGTTTTATAGCTTAAGATACAGTAAAGAACCTTGTTATTGAGATGTGATGGTGGGTGCTCTGACTGGGATGCAGTATTGACCAGGCTATAATGGTTTCACACTAGTGAGGTGTATCACCTCCAACTCCTATGTTATTTGAAGGAGCAATTACTTCTTACTTTTGTGAATAAGCTTCTCGGACAGGTCTCACCTCCCATCTTAGTCAATATGACCATTGGGCCATATTATTTATTATTATTAGTAGTAGTATTTATTACCAGTTTATTGTTTGTTTGTTTGTTTGGCACAATTTGCTTCTTTTCCAAATGTTTCTTATAAATATTTTCTTTTATCTAGTTGAAAAAGTAAAAACATTTTGTTATTACCTACTGCAGGCTGGAGATAATGGGAAGACTCGAGGAGATACGGCCTCCAGAAAGGGGGTGGTCCTGTATAATCAGGGCTGCCAAGAACTGGGACTAGAACCAGGGTCCAAGGAGGCTGCACTGATTGAGCCCTTGATCCAACGAGAGTTGTAGCTGGAAGCCAAGTATGTGGAGCTGCTGAAGACGGTTCAGGGTAAGACTTGGCTCAAGGGATGGAAGGAACCCTGCCAACCGGGGGAGGATGAAGATGATGCATCCTGCCACCAGAGGCCATAGGAGCATACAGCTGTTTGGATTCTTGTTTGTCCTTAGAGAGCACTGATTTGTTGGGAAGTGCAGTTCTGGAAGGGGGCCCAGAGAAACATTTGCATAAAGCAGGCCAATTGGAGGGCCTGTAGGGAAGCTGCCATGCTTCCGGGTCCTTGGAAGAACCAAACCTGTACTGTGAACCAGCAATAGAGCTCCAGCTTATAACCACAGGGAGCTAGACACAGATCCAGGGACAGGAACCGGGACAAGGCCTTAGGTCCTGCCAGACCAACAACCAAAGATCCAGTAATTCCCAGTTAGCTGGAGCATCATTGCTAATAGCAGGGAGGTAAAGGAGAAATTGGACTATTTACAGACCCCAGGCCAAGGGGAGAACCCGGAATGGGTAGAGCTGGGGAATGACTGAAGCCCACTCTGTAAACCCAGAATCCCGCCCTTACTAGGGGAAGGCTCAGGTCTGGAAAGGGGAATATTGTTGTTCACCTTTTTGCCCATGAGACCTGGTACTGCCCCAGATATAGCAAGCCAGGTAGTTTTACGGATTTGGTTGGGAAGGGTTGCCCTGGGGAAGGACTATTCCAAGCCTCTGCTAGCCTAGAGGTTCCTCTTTCCAAGGACGGGAAGGGCCCCCCAGGACACCATTTCAATGTAGTCCCCAAGAAAATTGTGATTGTTTCTAACCCGCTGGGAAGAAGGGTGCATTGATCATGTTCATTGATCATGGGGAAAGAATACCAAGACTGAGTGCTTCTCTTGAAGTTACTTGCCTCCAGGTATTATGGACATTTTTGGACTATTGGTTGCCCTGCCCCAGACAAGGACTTACACTTGGACTTAATGCTGCAGCATGCCAGAGTTCATCTGATAGAGATGATCACCAGGATGCTGCATCTAAAAATGGGGAAGTAGCTGTCATGGTCCCCCTGACCACCTTTTGGGTTCAGTAGTTGTTATGAGTATTTAATATGTTATGTTGATTACCCTATGTATGATAATTACTGTATGTTATGTTGCTTCTCTTTGTATGTATAACTTATGATGTTAGATTATGTGACCATCTCCCTGATGATAGTTTAAATTCAAACAGAAAGTTCCATTACTGGTCAGTAATGTCATGTTGGGAGTCAGTTAGTAAAGTTGTCTCTGCTGGTTGATACATAAAAAGGTGTATTTGCCATTTTAGAGAAAGATAGAGATAAAAATGTTTATTATTTTGCCAAGCCGGCTTTTTGCCCCTTGTGTTTTTGAGGTCCTGAGCCCTTAAGATGTAAGAAGTGCTGAGGTTACCAGAACCCAGACCATCCAGGGGTGCTCCTGAAAGTGTTTGCAGGAGGTGAACTAGGTCCCCCTCACCCCAGGGTCGTGACAGAGAGCAAGCCAGGGGGCTAACAGACTGTAATGGGGAGCAAGCCAGGCGGCTGACAGACTGTAATATAGAACAAGCCAGGCGGCTGTGTGTGTTATGTTCAGGTGACCGTGTCTGAGCTACCCACCTTATAGAGAGAATGGCCAAGAAGTGAAGTGGCTCTGGATCGGCACCGGGTTTTTATTATTTTCTTTAATATTTTATATTTGAGAAACAAATATGTTTTTAAGATTCTGATTAGTGCATTCCAGGCTCCATTTTGTTTCAACACAAAACCCACATAAGTAGAGCGATCACCAACTCTTAGGGCCACACTGTCATACATATAGACAAGCTCCTTGGATGACATCACATGTCAAAGTGAATGACATCACCATATGATGACATCATAAAGCCTGAGCACTATAGATGTAGCTGTGTTATGAGGATAAAGTCATTAGTAGGGGAGCAGACGGAAGGCAATGTCTCATATGAGGGGTCTGCAGGAGGGTCTGAGACACTGAAACGTATATATAATCCAAGTAATGGGCGGAAATATAAGGGATAGGATGATGGAAGTAGATAGATCTGATTATTGTAAAGTTAGAGAAGGTGATGGATGAGGTTAAGAGGTTAGAGAGGTCATGGAGGAGGTGATAACCTGTAAGGGGTGGGTGCTCTGACTAGGATGCAGTATTATTATACTAATATACATAGGGCTATCTTGATAAGGTGAGAGGTTACACACTCAAGGCTCTGATATCCTATGACGCCGATTCTTCCTACACAGACTAACCTAGAAACATCTGAGATCTTCTGGCACTAGTGAGAAACCTCCCACCTTAGTGAATACGTCCCAAGTCTTCATTACAAGGAGCTCCATCCCCTAATTACTGGAATAATGGCTTCCTTCCACTAATAACTTTGAAAGCCATATGCAAAAAGGAAGCCATATATCCAAAGGGTTATTCACCAACAATTAGGTCTGGTTGAAGGAACTCATGAGCTGAGTGACAGCCAAAATTTAGTAATTTTTCAACATCTAAAATGACATGTTTAAAATAATGTTTTATTGCAGAGTTATAATAAAGCAGTTTTACCGGGTAAATATATCACTGATTCCTATAATATATTCTTAATTACTGGGTGGTATTACCCAGACACCACTAATATCACAGAGAATAGGCTGCAGATGTTGAAAGAAAACAACAGTTTTTATATAATGAGAATAATTTAATTTGATACAATGCTTATACAGTGTAGGGCGACACATAAAAACCACCCTACCACAAGAGCTTACAATCTATTCTGGAACATTGGATAGAGAGATTACGGGGGAGCTCAAAGGTATATTTTCCCACTATAAAGATCAGCAGGTTCAATAACTCCTTCCCCCTTTATTAGAAAAAATATATATAATGTAATATAAATAATATCTGCATACATACATAGATATCAATATAATAGAACGCTCTGGTTATAAATGGGGTTTTTCTTTGCTATTAGGTTTAACCGCTTCACTGCTGATATAGTGCCAGGTTCAGCAGGGGTTACAGGATAATTCCCAGTTCACTATCGCCATCATGTGGTCAAAGTGATAATGGCAGCTTGTGACCCATGGCGAGATTTGATTCAAATATCTGTGTCTGTCCAGTCATTGCCGCGTCTGGATCGGGGGGATAGAAACTAAATGCAGATTATATAGGAATTAAAACATAAATCATATTTACATCCCATGTCTACTAAACTGTGCTCTGGAACTAACGCGCTGGTGCCAGACCTCATAGTGTGTCCATGCAGGATGTAGACCCAGTTAATCTCAGCCTCAGGTCCCACATTACCCCCCAATGCCTGATTTGACCCCATAACTTTCCTCGCCTGCAAGTTGCCGCCATATTTTTTCCTAAGCAGTTAGTAATGAGATCCTCTACCTGCTGTCATGTCCTGTATCTGCCGCTCTCTCTTTCATCCTATTTATACCTACCTCTACCCATCCTGCATCTCTCTCTGGTTTATTCGTTTAACACTTTCACGCTCCCTTCTCTGAATCTCCCATGTCAGTAATCGTTCTCCATTCCCTTGCACTCTCTTTTGGGGTCGGTCTCACTTTTCTTCTCACTCCCTTTTTGTGGCCCATCATCTTTCTCCCTCTCAATCCTTGAAAATCTCTCCTCACTCGGACTCCTGAGTCAGTCTCTTTTGGGCACAGTCTCTCCTCCCTTGTACCACCTTTGGGCAAAGTCTCTCCTCCCTTGTACCACCTTTGGGCACAGTCTCTCCTCCCTTGTACCACCTTTGGGCACAGTCTCTCCTCACTTGTACCACCTTTGGGCACAGTCTCTCCTCACTTGTACCACCTTTGGGCACAGTCTCTCCTGCCTTGTACCACCTTTGGGCACAGTCTATCCTCCTTTGTACCACCTTATGGGCACGGTCTCACCTCCCTTGTACCACCTTTGGGCACAGTCTCATCTCCCTTGTACCACCTTTGGGGACAGTCTCTTCTCCCTTGTACCACCTTTGGGGACAGTCTCTCCTCCCTTGTACCACCTTTGGTCACGGTCTCTCCTCCCTTGTACCACCTTTGGTCACGGTCTCTCCTCCCTTGTACCACCTTTGGGCACGGTCTCTCCTCCCTTGTACCACCTTTGGGCACGGTCTCTCCTCCCTTGTACCACCTTTGGGCACGGTCTCTCCTCCCTTGTACCACCTTTGGGCACGGTCTCTCCTCCCTTGTACCACCTTTGGGCACGGTCTCACCTCCCTTGTACCACCTTTGGGCACGGTCTCTCCTCCCTTGTACCACCTTTGGGCACGGTCTCTCCTCCCTTGTACCACCTTTGGGCACGGTCTCTCCTCCCTTGTACCACCTTTGGGCACAGTCTCTCCTGCCTTGTACCACCTTTGGGCACAGTCTCTCCTCCCTTGTACCACCTTTGGGCACAGTCGCTCCTGCCTTGTACCACCTTTGGGCACAGTCTATCCTCCTTTGTACCACCTTATGGGCCGGTCTCCCTCCTCATACTTAATCACTTGAAGTCTCTTTTGTGGTCAGTATCTCTCCTCCCTTTTTCTCCTATTAATCTCCCCCTTTTAGGGGCGGTCTCCGAACTCTGCTGGCTCATTAGTTTCTGGGTCAGTCTCTCTTCTCACTTGTACTTTAGGACCAGTCTCTCTCTCTCTCCCATGAGTCTTCAAGGGACGGTTCAGTTTCTTTTCTCTCTGAAACTTTCTTTTGTGGACAGTCTATTTTTAGATTCAGTCCGTCTCCTCCCTCTCAGTCCTCTCTCTCTTTTGGGGTCTCTCTCTTCCTCCATTTCATTACTTTAGGGTCACCCTCCCTCTTTCTAGCATGGATGATCTGACTCCCCAGATTGGACCTTCTACATAAGCCTAGTGGCCCCTCCCAGGTCCTTCCTCTGTAGAGAGCTTCGAGGGGCGGTATAAATGTATCTTATATACTGGCTCCTCCACATGAGGGTCCCCCCAGTCATACAGAAGATATTCAGCACAGTCTATACAAGTGGTCTTTGAGGTCTCCTGCCTGACCACCGATTGGTTAATCACTGATTAACCCACCTGCACTCAAGCTGACCAAGGTTAATTGATCCTCAATATCTCATGGATACAGCCTCAGCCAATCAGGGAGCTCCCTGATAGAGAGTTCCGGTGAATTACAATTGATTGGTCCTTTTAAAACATCTCTCTTATGGTTCCAACTCTAGTTACTGGCGGCCATATGGTTCCCCCACTACAATAACCGTAAGGTTCTCCCAGTACAAGGACCACAAGGTTTCCCCAGTACAAGGACCACAAGGTTCCCCCACTAAATGGACCACAAGGTTCCCTGAGTACAAGGACCACAAGGTTCCACCATTACAAGGACCACAAGGTTCCCCCACTAAATGGACCACAAGGTTCCCCCAGTACAAAGACCAGGCGGTTCTGTCCAATAATCGGCTGTTGCTGTATTTCCATTGTGGGACCCCAGAAACTCCACCCAGGTCCCGGGGTTACACCAGCTGTGCCGGGGGCAGATGTCAGAGCCGGCCACAAGCCCCTTTATAGAGAGGGTCCATTATCCAAATATGACATGGTACACAGTTATATATGTGCAGGGTTCTGGTGATGGAGTCTGGATACTGTAGTTCTCCAGGATGATACTCTGTTATTTAAGATGATGCGCCATTGTCCGTTATGGACTCCACCTACTACAACTATTCAGGATAATATGACAGGAGTCAATTAGGTGATGGAGTCCAGGTATTGTACCGGCTCTGGATAATGGGATATGTTCTGGATTCAGTTCAGAACATATCTGGGATACTGTATTAGTTCTGGATAACTGGGCTTGAATGCTGTATCTGTACTGGATACAATGTTTGGTCAGGATGATGCAGCCATAATCATTTCTTAATTCTGGATAATGGAATACAGTAAAAAATGTCTGGATTAGGATTCTAAATCCAGCAGCCACTCTGGATGACAGAGCCTGGATACTGTATCGGTTCAGGATAATGGAATCTGGATACTAAATCATTTCTGGATTATGAGTCTAAATTCAGCAGCCAGTCCAAATGTTCAAGACTGGATACAGTATCTGTTCTAGATGAGGAGGTCTGGATACTGTATTGGTTCTAGATGAGGAGGTCTGGATACTGTATTGGTTCTAGATGATACAGCCTGGATACAGTATCTGCTCTGGATGATACAGTCTCGATACAGTAGCTGTACAATGGGACCTGGAAAATGTATCTGTTCTGGATGATAGAGCCTGGATACTGTATCTGTTCTGGATGATGGAGCCTGGATACTGTATCTGTTCTGGATGATAGAGCCTGGATACTGTATCTGTTCTGGATGATAGAGCCCGGATACTGTATCTGTTCTGGATGATAGAGCCTGGATACTGTATCTGTTCTGGATGATAGAGCCTGGAAACTGTATCTGTTCTGGATGATAGAGCCTGGATACTGTATCTGTTCTGGATGATAGAGCCTGGATACTGTATCTGTTCTGGATGATAGAGCCTGGATACTGTATCTGTTCTGGATGATAGAGCCTGGATACTGTGTCTTTTTGGGATGATAGAGCCTGGATACTGTGTCTGTTTGGGATGAGCGAGCCTGGATACTGTGTCTGTTTGGGATGATAGAGCCTGGATACTGTGTCTTTTTGGGATGATAGAGCCTGGATACCGTTGTGGATGACTGATGTCCAGAACGGTGTCTCCTCAGTTGGTCAGATCCTACTGGCTCACCCTGGGGACCCGGGCTCTGCTCATTTTGGGGTGTTTAGGAGGATCTCGAGCCAGCAGGGGCAGGAGGTGATGAACTGCCTGGAGTAGCAGGACCCCCAACCTTTGGCGAAGCTGATGCGCACACTGTGGGGGTCGCAGGGCCCGTCGCTCAGGACAGAGCCGCCTGGTGGTCCCAGGGTTCGCTCCGAGTCAAACACCTTAATAGAGTATCCAGGCAGCACCTTGTACACAGGCTGCCCGCGGGTCCCCACGGGGGTCAGGGTGGGCGAGTTGATGAAGATGGGGTGTTCGCTGCGGTTGTACACCCACACCCCGTCCTGCTCTTGGCTCAGGGTCAGGCCCTGACCGATCTTTCCCCGAGTGCGTCTCACAGCCTCGTTACGGCTGTCGGAGCCCAGGTGCCCGAGGCACAAGCCACTCCCCTTGGGCAGGTCATGGAATATGTGGACGGTCGGCTCACTCACATTATAGAGACGCCCCACACGGGTCCGGAGCTCCCAGTAGGCCACCTTGCACCAGTGACCGTCCCGGTACGTGCTTCTGGAGAGAGTGGTGTCTGAGAGAACAGAGAGAGAGAGAGAGAAAACACAGAGAGAGAGAGAGAGAGAGAACAGAGAGAGAACAGAGAGAGAGAGAGAAAACACAGAGAGAGAGAGAGAGAACAGAGAGGGGGGAGAGAGAAAACAGAGAGAGAGAGAGAAAACAGAGAGAGAGAGAGAAAACACAGAGAGAGAGAGAAAACACAGAGAGAGAGAGAGAAAACAGAGAGAGAGAGAGAAAACAGAGAGAGAGGAGAGAGAGAGAGAAAACAGAGAGAGAGGAGAGAGAGAGAGAAAACAGAGAGAGAGAGAACAGAGAGAGAGAGAGAAAACAGAGAGAGAGAGAACAGAGAGAGAGAGAGAACAGAGAGAGAGAGAGAACAGAGAGAGAGAGAGAACAGAGAGAAGAGAACAGAGAGAGAGAGAGAACAGAGAGGGGAGAGAGAGAGAGAGAACAGAGAGGGGAGAGAACAGAGAGAGAGAACAGAGAGAGAGAGAGAACAGAGAGAGAGAGAGAACAGAGAGGGGTGAGAGAGAGAACAGAGAGGGGAGAGAACAGAGAGAGAGAACAGAGAGAGAGAGAGAACAGAGAGGGGTGAGAGAGAGAACAGAGAGGGGGAGAGAGAGAGAGAGAACAGAGAGGGGGGAGAGAGAGAGAGAACAGAGAGGGGAGAGAGAGAGAGAACAGAGAGGGGAGAGAGAGAGAGAGAGAGAGAGAACAGAGAGGGGAGAGAGAGAGAGAGAACAGAGAGGGGAGAGAGAGAGAGAACAGAGAGGGGAGAGAGAGAGAGAGAACAGAGAGGGGAGAGAGAGAGAGAGAACAGAGAGGGGAGAGAGAGAGAGAGAACAGAGAGGGGAGAGAGAGAGAGAGAACAGAGAGGGGAGAGAGAGAGAGAACAGAGAGGGGAGAGAGAGAGAGAACAGAGAGGGGAGAGAGAGAGAGAACAGAGAGGGGAGAGAGAGAGAGAACAGAGAGGGGAGAGAGAGAGGGGAGAGAGAGAGAGAGAACAGAGAGGGGAGAGAGAGAGAAAGAACAGAGAGGGGAGAGAGAGAGAGAACAGAGAGGGGAGAGAGAGAGAGAACAGAGAGGGGAGAGAGAGAGAGAACAGAGAGGGGAGAGAGAGAGAAAGAACAGAGAGGGGAGAGAGAGAACAGAGAGAGAGAGAACAGAGAGAGAGAGAACAGAGAGAAAGAGAACAGAGAGAAAGAGAAAACAGAGAGAGAGAGAGAGAGAGAGAGAACACAGAGAGAGAGAGAGAACAGAGAGAGAACAGAGAGAGAGAGAGAGAACAGAGAGAGAGAGAGAACAGAGAGGGGAGAGAGAGAACAGAGAGAGAGAGAGAACAGAGAGGGGAGAGAGAGAACAGAGAGGGGAGAGAGAGAGAACAGAGAGGGGAGAGAAAGAGAACAGAGAGAGAGAGAAGAGAGAGGGGAGAGAGAGAAGAGAGAGGGGAGAGAGAGAAGAGAGAGAGAGAGAGAGAGAGAGAGAGAGAGAGAGGAGAGAGAAAAAACAGAGAGAAAGAAGATATAGGAGGGGAGAGAGAGAGAGATGTCATGTAAATTATCACTAGTTCCAAATATTAATATTTTCATTGTTTTTAAAATATTTGTAAGAATACTGTTTACCTTCAGTGACATCATAGGGGGTCTAGTGTGATAATATGATGTCATAATATCATGGATGATGTCATCTTTTATCTGGTCAGATGTTGTTATATTATATCCCCCCTACAGAACCACTAGAGAACTGATCCAGTTTTGTTTGTTTGCCACATCTGGAGAACCGCTCTCTCGCCTTTCCTACATCAATCTCTAACACCCATCTACTGAACCGCTCTCTAGCCTTTCCTACATCACTCTCTCACACCCATCTACTGAACCGCTCTCTAGCCTTTCCTACATCACTCTCGCACCCATCTACTGAACCGCTCTCTAGCCTTTCCTACATCACTCTCTCACACCCATCTACTGAGCCGCTCTCTAGCCTTTCCTACATCAATCTCTAACACCCATCTACTGAGCCGCTCTCTAGCCTTTCCTACATCACTCTCTCGCATCCATCTACTGAACCGCTCTCTAGCCTTTCCTACATCACTCTCTCGCACCCATCTACTGAACCGCTCTCTAGCCTTTCCTACATCACTCTCTCGCACCCATCTACTGAACCGCTCTCTAGCCTTTCCTACATCACTCTCTCGCACCCATCTACTGAACCGCTCTCTAGCCTTTCCTACATCACTCTCTCGCATCCATCTACTGAACCGCTCTCTAGCCTTTCCTACATCACTCTCTCGCACCCATCTACTGAACCGCTCTCTAGCCTTTCCTACATCACTCTCTCGCACCCATCTACTGAACCGCTCTCTAGCCTTTCCTACATCACTCTCTCGCACCCATCTACTGAACCGCTCTCTAGCCTTTCCTACATCACTCTCTCGCATCCATCTACTGAACCGCTCTCTAGCCTTTCCTACATCACTCTCTCGCACCCATCTACTGAACCGCTCTCTAGCCTTTCCTACATCACTCTCTCACACCCATCTACTGACCCGCTCTCTAGCCTTTCCTACATCACTCTCTCGCATCCATCTACTGAACCGCTCTCTAGCCTTTCCTACATCACTCTCTCGCACCCATCTACTGAACCGCTCTCTAGCCTTTCCTACATCACTCTCTCACACCCATCTACTGACCCGCTCTCTAGCCTTTCCTACATCACTCTCTCGCATCCATCTACTGAACCGCTCTCTAGCCTTTCCTACATCACTCTCTCGCACCCATCTACTGACCTGCTCTCTAGCCTTTCCTACATCACTCTCTCGCATCCATCTACTGAACCGCTCTCTAGCCTTTCCTACATCACTCTCTCGCATCCATCTACTGAACCGCTCTCTAGCCTTTCCTACATCACTCTCTCGCATCCATCTACTGAACCGCTCTCTAGCCTTTCCTACATCACTCTCTCGCACCCATCTACTGACCTGCTCTCTAGCCTTTCCTACATCACTCTCTCACACCCATCTACTGAACCGCTCTCTAGCCTTCCCTACATCACTCTCTTGCACCCATCTACTGAACCGCTCTCTAGCCTTTCCTACATCACTCTCCTACACCCATCTACTGAACCGCTCTCTAGCCTTTCCTACATCACTCTCTCGCGCCCATCTACTGAACCGCTCTCTAGCCTTTCCTACATCACTCTCTCACACCAATCTACTGAACCGCTCTCTAGCCTTTCCTACATCACTCTCTTACACCCATCTACTGAACCGCTCTCTAGCCTTTCCTACATCACTCTCTCGCGCCCATCTACTGAACCGCTCTCTAGCCTTTCCTATATCACTCTCTCGCACCCATCTACTGACCTGCTCTCTAGCCTTTCCTACCTCACTCTCTCACACCCATCTACTGAGCCGCTCTCTAGCCTTTCCTACATCTTTCTCACACCCATCTACTGAACCGCTCTCTAGCCTTTCCTACATCACTCTCTCGCACCCATCTACTGAGCCGCTCTCTAGCCTTTCCTACATCACTCTCTCGCACCCATCTACTGAGCCGCTCACTAGCCTTTCCTACATAACTCTCTGACAGCCATCTACTGAACCGCTCTCTAGCCTTTCCTACATCACTCTCTCGCACCCATCTACTAACCTGCTCTCTAGCCTTTCCTACATCACTCTCTCACACCCATCTACTGAACCGCTCTCTAGCCTTCCCTACCTCACTCTCTCACACCCATCTACTGACCTGCTCTCTAGCCTTTCCTACCTCACTCTCTCACACCCATCTACTGACCTGCTCTCTAGCCTTTCCTACATCACTCTCTCACAACCATCTACTGAACCGCTCTCTAGCCTTTCCTACATCACTCTCTCGCACCCATCTACTGAACTGCTCTCTAGCCTTTCCTACATCACTCTCTCACACCCATCTACTGAGCCGCTCTCTAGCCTTTCCTACATCACTCTCTCACGCCCATCTACTGAACCGCTCTCTAGCCTTTCCTACATCACTCTCTCGCACCCATCTACTGAACCGCTCTCTAGCCTTTCCTACATCACTCTCTCACACCCATCTACTGACCCGCTCTCTAGCCTTTCCTACATCACTCTCTCGCATCCATCTACTGAACCGCTCTCTAGCCTTTCCTACATCACTCTCTCGCACCCATCTACTGACCTGCTCTCTAGCCTTTCCTACATCACTCTCTCGCATCCATCTACTGAACCGCTCTCTAGCCTTTCCTACATCACTCTCTCGCATCCATCTACTGAACCGCTCTCTAGCCTTTCCTACATCACTCTCTCGCATCCATCTACTGAATCGCTCTCTAGCCTTTCCTACATCACTCTCTCGCACCCATCTACTGACCTGCTCTCTAGCCTTTCCTACATCACTCTCTCACACCCATCTACTGAACCGCTCTCTAGCCTTCCCTACATCACTCTCTTGCACCCATCTACTGAACCGCTCTCTAGCCTTTCCTACATCACTCTCCTACACCCATCTACTGAACCGCTCTCTAGCCTTTCCTACATCACTCTCTCGCGCCCATCTACTGAACCGCTCTCTAGCCTTTCCTACATCACTCTCTCACACCAATCTACTGAACCGCTCTCTAGCCTTTCCTACATCACTCTCTTACACCCATCTACTGAACCGCTCTCTAGCCTTTCCTACATCACTCTCTCGCGCCCATCTACTGAACCGCTCTCTAGCCTTTCCTATATCACTCTCTCGCACCCATCTACTGACCTGCTCTCTAGCCTTTCCTACCTCACTCTCTCACACCCATCTACTGAGCCGCTCTCTAGCCTTTCCTACATCACTCTCACACCCATCTACTGAACCGCTCTCTAGCCTTTCCTACATCACTCTCTCGCACCCATCTACTGAGCCGCTCTCTAGCCTTTCCTACATCACTCTCTCGCACCCATCTACTGAGCCGCTCACTAGCCTTTCCTACATAACTCTCTGACAGCCATCTACTGAACCGCTCTCTAGCCTTTCCTACATCACTCTCTCGCACCCATCTACTAACCTGCTCTCTAGCCTTTCCTACATCACTCTCTCACACCCATCTACTGAACCGCTCTCTAGCCTTCCCTACCTCACTCTCTCACACCCATCTACTGACCTGCTCTCTAGCCTTTCCTACCTCACTCTCTCACACCCATCTACTGAGCCGCTCTCTAGCCTTTCCTACATCACTCTCACACCCATCTACTGAACCGCTCTCTAGCCTTTCCTACATCACTCTCTCGCACCCATCTACTGAACCGCTCTCTAGCCTTTCCTACCTCACTCTCTTACACCAATCTACTGAACCGCTCTCTAGCCTTTCCTACATCACTCTCTTACACCAATCTACTGAACCGCTCTCTAGCCTTTCCTACATCACTCTCTCGCGCCCATCTACTGAACCGCTCTCTAGCCTTTCCTACATCACTCTCTCGCACCCATCTACTGAACCGCTCTCTAGCCTTTCCTACATCACTCTCTCGCACCCATCTACTGAACCGCTCTCTAGCCTTTCCTACATCACTCTCTCACGCCCATCTACTGAACCGCTCTCTAGCCTTTCCTACATCACTCTCTCGCGCCCATCTACTGAACCGCTCTCTAGCCTTTCCTACATCACTCTCTCGCACCCATCTACTGAACCGCTCTCTAGCCTTTCCTACATCACTCTCTCGCACCCATCTACTGAACCGCTCTCTAGCCTTTCCTACATCACTCTCTCGCACCAATCTACTGAACCGCACTCTAGCCTTTCCTACATCACTCTCTCACACCCATCTACCCATCTACTGAACCGCTCTCTAGCCTTTCCTACATCACTCTCACACCCATCTACTAAACCACTCTCTAGCCTTTCCTACATCACTCTCTCACACCCATCTACTGAACCGCACTCTAGCCTTTCCTACATCACTCTCTCGCACCCATCTACTGAACCGATCTCTAGCCTTTCCTACATCACTCTCTCGCACCCATCTACTGAGCCGCTCTCTAGCCTTTCCTACATCACTCTCTCACACCCATCTACTGAGCCGCTCACTAGCCTTTCCTACATCACTCTCTCACACCCATCTACTGAACCGCTCTCTAGCCTTTCCTACATCATTCTCTCGCACCCATCTACTGACCTGCTCTCTAGCCTTTACTACATCATTCTCGCGCCCATCTACTGACCTGCTCTCTAGCCTTTCCTACATCACTCTCGCACCCATCTACTGACCTGCTCTCTAGCCTTTCCTACATCCCTCTCGCACCCATCTACTGAACCGCTCTCTAGCCTTTCCTATATAAATCTCTCTCACCCATCTACTGAACCGCACTCTAGCCTTTCCTACATAACTCTCTCACGCATCTACTAAACCGGTCTCTAGCATTTCCTACATCACTCTCTCGCGCCCATCTACTGAACCGCTCTCTAGCATTTCCGACATTACTCATGAACCCATCTACTGAACCGCTCTTTAGCCTTTCCTACATCACTCTCTCACCCATCTACTAAACCGCTCTCTAGCCTTTCCTACATCAATCTCTCACACCCATCTACTGAACCGCTCTCTAGCCTTTCCTACATCACTCTCGCACCCATCTACTAAACCGCTCTCTAGCCTTTCCTACATCACTCTCGCACCCATCTACTAAACCGCTCTCTAGCCTTTCCTACATCACTCTCTCGCACCCATCTACTGAACCGCTCTCTAGCCTTTCCTACATCACTCTCTCGCGCCCATCTACTGAACCGCTCTCTAGCCTTTCCTACATTACTCTTGCACCCATCTACTGAACCGCTCTCTAGCCTTTCCTACATCACTCTCTCACCCATCTACTAAACCGCTCTCTAGCCTTTCCTACATCACTCTCGCACCATCTACTGAACCGCTCTCTAGCCTTTCCTACATCACTCTATCGCGCCCATCTACTGAACCGCTCTCTAGCCTTTCCTACATCACTCTCTCGCGCCCATCTACTGAACCGCTCTCTAGCCTTTCCTACATCACTCTCTCGACCATCTACTGAACCGCTCTCTAGCCTTTCCTACATCACTCTTGCACCCATCTACTGAGCCGCTCTCTATCCTTCCCTACATCACTCTCTCACACCCATCTACTGAGCCGCTCTCTAGCCTTTCCTACATCACTCTCTCACACCCATCTACTGAGCCGCTCTCTAGCCTTTCCTACATCACTCTCGCACCCATCTACTGAGCCGCTCTCTAGCCTTTCCTACATCACTCTCTCGCACCCATCTACTGAGCCGCTCTCTAGCCTTTCCTACATCACTCTCACACCCATCTACTGACCTGCTCACTAGCCTTTCCTACATCACTCTCACGCACCCATCTACTGAGCCGCTCACTAGCCTTTCCTACATAACTCTCTGACAGCCATCTACTGAACCGCTCTCTAGCCTTTCCTACATCACTCTCTCGCACCCATCTACTAACCTGCTCTCTAGCCTTTCCTACATCACTCTCTCACACCCATCTACTGAACCGCTCTCTAGCCTTACCTACCTCACTCTCTCACACCCATCTACTGACCTGCTCTCTAGCCTTTCCTACCTCACTCTCTCACACCCATCTACTGACCTGCTCTCTAGCCTTTCCTACCTCACTCTCTCACACCCATCTACTGAGCCGCTCTCTAGCCTTTCCTACATCACTCTCACACCCATCTACTGAACCGCTCTCTAGCCTTTCCTACATCACTCTCTCGCACCCATCTACTGAACCGCTCTCTAGCCTTTCCTACCTCACTCTCTTACACCAATCTACTGAACCGCTCTCTAGCCTTTCCTACATCACTCTCTTACACCAATCTACTGAACCGCTCTCTAGCCTTTCCTACATCACTCTCTCACGCCCATCTACTGAACCGCTCTCTAGCCTTTCCTACATCACTCTCTCGCACCCATCTACTGAACCGCTCTCTAGCCTTTCCTACATCACTCTCTCGCACCCATCTACTGAACCGCTCTCTAGCCTTTCCTACATCACTCTCTCACGCCCATCTACTGAACCGCTCTCTAGCCTTTCCTACATCACTCTCTCGCGCCCATCTACTGAACCGCTCTCTAGCCTTTCCTACATCACTCTCTCGCACCCATCTACTGAACCGCTCTCTAGCCTTTCCTACATCACTCTCTCGCACCCATCTACTGAACCGCTCTCTAGCCTTTCCTACATCACTCTCTCGCACCAATCTACTGAACCGCACTCTAGCCTTTCCTACATCACTCTCTCACACCCATCTACCCATCTACTGAACCGCTCTCAAGCCTTTCCTACATCACTCTCACACCCATCTACTAAACCACTCTCTAGCCTTTCCTACATCACTCTCTCACACCCATCTACTGAACCGCACTCTAGCCTTTCCTACATCACTCTCTCGCACCCATCTACTGAACCGATCTCTAGCCTTTCCTACATCACTCTCTCGCACCCATCTACTGAGCCGCTCTCTAGCCTTCCCTACATCACTCTCTCACACCCATCTACTGAGCCGCTCACTAGCCTTTCCTACATCACTCTCTCACACCCATCTACTGAACCGCTCTCTAGCCTTTCCTACATCATTCTCTCGCACCCATCTACTGACCTGCTCTCTAGCCTTTACTACATCATTCTCGCGCCCATCTACTGACCTGCTCTCTAGCCTTTCCTACATCACTCTCGCACCCATCTACTGACCTGCTCTCTAGCCTTTCCTACATCCCTCTCGCACCCATCTACTGAACCGCTCTCTAGCCTTTCCTATATAAATCTCTCTCACCCATCTACTGAACCGCACTCTAGCCTTTCCTACATCACTCTCTCACCCATCTACTAAACCGCTCTCTAGCCTTTCCTACATCACTCTCTCGCGCCCATCTACTGAACCGCTCTCTAGCCTTTCCTACATTACTCTTGAACCCATCTACTGAACCGCTCTCTAGCCTTTCCTACATCACTCTCTCACCCATCTACTAAACCGCTCTCTAGCCTTTCCTACATCAATCTCTCACACCCATCTACTGAACCGCTCTCTAGCCTTTCCTACATCACTCTCGCACCCATCTACTAAACCGCTCTCTAGCCTTTCCTACATCACTCTCGCACCCATCTACTGAACCGCTCTCTAGCCTTTCCTACATCACTCTCTCGCACCCATCTACTGAACCGCTCTCTAGCCTTTCCTACATCACTCTCTCACGCCCATCTACTGAACCGCTCTCTAGCCTTTCCTACATCACTCTCTCGCGCCCATCTACTGAACCGCTCTCTAGCCTTTCCTACATCACTCTCATCTACCCATCTACTGAACCGCTCTCTAGCCTTTCCTACATCACTCTCACACCCATCTACTAAACCGCTCTCTAGCCTTTCCTACATCACTCTCTCGCACCAATCTACTGAACCGCACTCTAGCCTTTCCTACATCACTCTCTCACACCCATCTACCCATCTACTGAACCGCTCTCTAGCCTTTCCTACATCACTCTCACACCCATCTACTAAACCACTCTCTAGCCTTTCCTACATCACTCTCTCACACCCATCTACTGAACCGCACTCTAGCCTTTCCTACATCACTCTCTCGCACCCATCTACTGAACCGATCTCTAGCCTTTCCTACATCACTCTCTCGCACCCATCTACTGAGCCGCTCTCTAGCCTTCCCTACATCACTCTCTCACACCCATCTACTGAGCCGCTCACTAGCCTTTCCTACATCACTCTCTCACACCCATCTACTGAACCGCTCTCTAGCCTTTCCTACATCATTCTCTCGCACCCATCTACTGACCTGCTCTCTAGCCTTTACTACATCATTCTCGCGCCCATCTACTGACCTGCTCTCTAGCCTTTCCTACATCACTCTCGCACCCATCTACTGACCTGCTCTCTAGCCTTTCCTACATCCCTCTCGCACCCTTCTACTGAACCGCTCTCTAGCCTTTCCTATATAAATCTCTCTCACCCATCTACTGAACCGCACTCTAGCCTTTCCTACATCACTCTCTCACCCATCTACTAAACCGCTCTCTAGCCTTTCCTACATCACTCTCTCGCACCCATCTACTGAACCGCTCTCTAGCCTTTCCTACATTACTCTTGAACCCATCTACTGAACTGCTCTCTAGCCTTTCCTACATCACTCTCTCACCCATCTACTAAACCGCTCTCTAGCCTTTCCTACATCAATCTCTCACACCCATCTACTGAACCGCTCTCTAGCCTTTCCTACATCACTCTCGCACCCATCTACTAAACCGCTCTCTAGCCTTTCCTACATCACTCTCGCACCCATCTACTAAACCGCTCTCTAGCCTTTCCTACATCACTCTCTCGCACCCATCTACTGAACCGCTCTCTAGCCTTTCCTACATCACTCTCTCGCGCCCATCTACTGAACCGCTCTCTAGCCTTTCCTACATTACTCTTGCACCCATCTACTGAACCGCTCTCTAGCCTTTCCTACATCACTCTCTCACCCATCTACTAAACCGCTCTCTAGCCTTTCCTACATCACTCTCGCACCATCTACTGAACCGCTCTCTAGCCTTTCCTACATCACTCTCTCGCGCCCATCTACTGAACCGCTCTCTAGCCTTTCCTACATCACTCTCTCGACCATCTACTGAACCGCTCTCTAGCCTTTCCTACATCACTCTTGCACCCATCTACTGAGCCGCTCTCTATCCTTCCCTACATCACTCTCTCACACCCATCTACTGAGCCGCTCTCTAGCCTTTCCTACATCACTCTCTCACACCCATCTACTGAGCCGCTCTCTAGCCTTTCCTACATCACTCTCGCACCCATCTACTGAGCCGCTCTCTAGCCTTTCCTACATCACTCTCGCACCCATCTACTGAGCCGCTCTCTAGCCTTCCCTACATCACTCTCTCACACTTATCTACTGAACCGGTCTCTAGCCTTTCCTACATCACTCTCGCACCCATCTACTGAGCCGCTCTCTAGCCTTCCCTACATCACTCTCTCGCACCCATCTACTGAACCGCTCTCTAGCCTTCCCTACATCACTCTCTCGCACCCATCTACTGACCTGCTCTCTAGCCTTCCTTACATCACTCTCTCGCACCCATCTACTGAACCGCTCTCTAGCCTTCCCTACATCACTCTCTCGCACCCATCTACTGACCTGCTCTCTAGACTTTCCTACATCACTCTCTAACACCCATCTACTGAGCCGCTCTCTAGCCTTTCCTACATCACTCTCTCACACCCATCTACTGAACCGCTCTCTAGCCTTTCCTACATCACTCTCTCACACCCATCTACTGAACCGCTCTCTAGCCTTCCCTACATCACTCTCTCACACCCATCTACTGAACCGCTCTCTAGCCTTTCCTACATCACTCTCTCACACCCATCTACTGAACCACTCTCTAGCCTTTCCTACATCACTCTCTCACACCCATCTACTGAACCGCTCTCTAGCCTTTCCTACATCACTCTCTCACACCCATCTACTGAGCCGCTCTCTAGCCTTCCCTACATCACTCTCTCACACCCATCTACTGAGCCGCTCTCTAGCCTTTCCTACATCACTCTCTCGCACCCATCTACTGAGCCGCTCACTAGCCTTTCCTACATCAATCTCTCACACCCATCTACTGAACCGCTCTCTAGCCTTTCCTACCTCACTCTCTCACACCCATCTACTGACCTGCTCTCTAGCCTTTCCTACCTCACCCTCTCACACCCATCTACTGACCTGCTCTCTAGCCTTTCCTACCTCACTCTCTCACACCCATCTACTGAGCCGCTCTCTAGCCTTTCCTACATCACTCTCTCGCACCCATCTACTGAACCGCTCTCTAGCCTTTCCTACATTACTCTCTCGCACCCATCTACTGAACCGCTCTCTAGCCTTTCCTACATCACTCTCTCGCACCAATCTACTGAACCGCACTCTAGCCTTTCCTACATCACTCTCTCGCACCAATCTACTGAACCGCACTCTAGCCTTTCCTACATCACTCTCTCACACCCATCTACTGAACCGCTCTCTAGCCTTTCCTACATCACTCTCACACCCATCTACTAAACCACTCTCTAGCCTTTCCTACATCACTCTCTCGCACCCATCTACTGAACCGATCTCTAGCCTTTCCTACATCACTCTCTCACACCCATCTACTGAGCCGCTCTCTAGCCTTCCCTACATCACTCTCTCACACCCATCTACTGAGCCGCTCACTAGCCTTTCCTACATCACTCTCTCGCACCCATCTACTGAGCCGCTCACTAGCCTTTCCTACATCACTCTCTCGCACCCATCTACTGAACCACTCTCTAGCCTTTCCTCCATTATTCTCTCGCACCCATCTACTGAACCGCTCTCTAGCCTTTCCTACATCACTCTCTCGCCCATCTACTGAACCGCTCTCTAGCCTTTCCTACATCACTCTCTCGCACCCATCTACTGAACCGATCTCTAGCCTTTCCTACATCACTCTCTCGCACCCATCTACTGAGCCGCTCTCTAGCCTTCCCAACATCACTCTCACACCCATCTACTGAGCCGCTCACTAGCCTTTCCTACATCACTCTCTCGCACCCATCTACTGAACTGCTCTCTAGCCTTCCCTACATCACTCTCTCGCACCCATCTACTGAACCGCCCTCTAGCCTTTCCTACATCACTCTCTCGCACCCATCTACTGAACCGCTCTCTAGCCTTTCCTACATCACTCTCTCACACCCATCTACTGAACCGCTCTCTAGCCTTTCCTACATCACTCTCTCGCGCCCATCTACTGAACCGCTCTCTAGCCTTTCCTACATCACTCTCTCGCCCATCTACTGAACCGCTCTCTAGCCTTTCCTACATCACTCTCTCTCGCCCATCTACTGAACCGCTCTCTAGCCTTTCCTACATCACTCTCTCGCACCCATCTACTGAGCCGCTCACTAGCCTTTCCTACATCACTCTCGCACCCATCTACTGAACCGCACTGTAGCCTTTCCTACATCACTCTCTCTCGCCCATCTACTGAACCGCTCTCTAGCCTTTCCTACATCACTCTCTCGCACCCATCTACTGAACCGCTCTCTAGCCTTTCCTACATCACTCTCTCACACCCATCTACTGAGCCGCTCTCTAGCCTTTCCTACATCACTCTCTTACACCCATCTACTGAACCGCTCTCTAGCCTTTCCTACATCACTCTCTCGCACCCATCTACGGAAGCGCTCTCTAGCCTTTCCTACATCACTCTCTCACACCCATCTACTGAACCACTCTCTAGCCTTTCCTACATCACTCTCTCACACCCATCTACTGAGCCGCTCTCTAGCCTTTCCTACATCACTCTCTTGCACCCATCTACTGAACCACTCTAGCATTTCCAACATCACTCTCTCACACCCATCTACTGAGCCGCTCTCTAGCCTTCCCTACATCACTCTCTCGCACCCATCTACTGAGCCGCTCACTAGCCTTTCCTACATCACTCTCTCGCACCCATCTACTGAACCGCTCTCTAGCCTTTCCTACATCACTCTCACACCCATCTACTGAACCGCTCTCTAGCCTTTCCTACATCACTCTCTCGCACCCATCTACTGAGCCGCTCACTAGCCTTTCCTACATCACTCTCTCGCACCCATCTACTGAACCGCTCTCTAGCCTTTCCTACATCACTCTCTCGCACCCATCTACTGAACCGCTCTCTAGCCTTTCCTACATCACTCTCTAACACCCATCTACTGAGCCGCTCTCTAGCCTTCCCTACATCACTCTCTCGCTCCCATCTACTGAGCCGCTCTCTAGCCTTTCCTACATCACTCTCTCGCACCCATCTACTGAGCCGCTCTCTAGCCTTTCCTACATCACTCTCTTGCACCCATCTACTGAACCACTCTCTAGCCTTTCCTGCATCACTCTCTCGCACCCATCTACTGAGCCGCTCTCTAGCCTTTCCTACATCACTCTCTTGCACCCATCTACTGAGCCGCTCTCTAGCCTTCCTTACATCACTCTCTCGCACCCATCTACTGAAGCGCTCTCTAGCCTTTCCTACATCACTCTCTCGCACCCATCTACTGAACCACTCTAGCATTTCCTACATCACTCTCTCACACCCATCTACTGAACCGCTCTCTAGCCTTTCCTACATCACTCTCGCACCCATCTACTATATACTAATAATATGTAAATGAGTAAGAACAAGAGGTCATGTTTAGGGGTTAGAGTGGGGCAAATATATATTAGGTTAAGATTTTGGGTAGATATAATGGACAGATTAGCTGGGTCACTTGGTTCTTATTTTCCTATTTCCTAACACAATATTCGGCCCACACGCACTCACCTTGCCGACCGCGCAGGATGAAGCGAGAGGTCGTCACGTTGGGGTGTAGAGTATAGGGTTCAGTCAGGACCGGCCGGGGTGGCTCCCTCACCTTGTGGGATAACGGGGGAGAGAGGTCTGGAAAAAGAGACAGACATTAGAGACTGCAGGGACACAGAGAGAGGTGATCAAGAGATAAGAGAGTGTGGAGACAGAGGGAGGACAGAGAGGGGTCTAGAATAGACAGTCAGAGATAAGAGAACGCAGTTAGAGTATGAGTGGTAGTGATATAGTATTAGTGATAGAGTTACGGAGATTTGTTATGTTTCTGCTGTATGGGGCCCCCTTCTTAGTGGGGCCCCATGCAACAGCACCTCTTTCCCTGCATACCTGGAGTGGCCAGCCGACTGAAGTGGTAGGGGTTACAGCACAGTGACCCCCCGTCGCCCGCCTTCCTCCAGAAGGCCTCACATTGGAGCAGTCTCTTGAGCTCTCCGGACTGTCTCAGGTCCGGCCAGCGGTACAGCCGACAGAGGAGCACGTGGGGGGGCAGTTTCCCTCCACGCGCCTCCCACGGGAGCCACACGCAGCCGCACTCCCAGCGCCCCCTGCTCTCCACCGCCTCCGCCAGCTGCCACAGCTGCTCATCCTTCAGCTTCTTGAAGAGTTGGTGGGCGGTGGGTCTCAGGGCGTGCTCCTCGGGGTGGGGGGGCGCCCCCTCCCCCTGACCCCGGCTTGGCGTGGTGCAGCGCTGCCTCCAAAGCTGCCTTGCGGACACAGACCGACGGGAACGGAACATATGATGGGAGGCGGGAATGCAAACAGGCCGGGAGACCTGTGAATAGAGATCAGAACATGAAAGACTGCCCCCATGTGAGAGAGATCAGAACATGAGAGACTGCCCAGAGAACCCGTGTGAGAGATCAGGACATGAGAGACTGCCCAGAGGCCCCATGTGAGAGATCAGAACATGAAAGACTGCCCCCGTGTGAGAGAGATCAGAACATAAGAGACTGCCCAGAGACCCTGTGTGAGAGAGATCAGAACATGAGAGACTGCCCAGAGACCCTGTGTGAGAGAGATCAGAACATGAGAGACTGCCCAGAGACCCTGTGTGACAGAGATCAGAACATGAGAGACTGCCCAGAGACCCTGTGTGAGAGAGATCAGAACATGAGAGACTGCCCAGAGACCCTGTGTGAGAGAGATCAGAACATGAGAGACTGCCCAGAGACCCCGTGTGAGAGATCAGGACATGAGAGCCTGCCCAGAGACCCCGTGTGAGAGATCAGAACATGAGAGACCCCTTGTGAGAGAGATCAGGACATGAGAGCCTGCCCAGAGACCCCGTTTGAGAGATCAGAACATGAGAGACCCCTTGTGAGAGAGATCAGGACATGAGAGACTGCCCAGAGACCCCGCGTGAGAGAGATCAGATTGTGAGAGACTGCCCAGAGACCCAGTGTGAGAGATCAGGACATTAGAGACTGCCCAGAGCCCCCTGTGTGAGGGATCAGGACATGAGAGACTGCCCAGAGACCCCATGTGAGATATCAGAACATGAGAGACTGCCCAGAGACCCCGTGTGAGATATCAGAACATGAGAGACTGCCCAGAGACCCCTTGTGAGAGAGATCAGAACGTGAGAGACTGCCCAGAGACCCCGTATGAGAGAGATCAGAACATGAGAGCCTGCCCAGAGAGCCCGTTTGAGAGATCAGAACATGAGAGACTGCCCAGAGACCCCGTGTGAGAGATCAGAACATGAGAGACTGCCCAGAGACCCAGTGTGAGAGAGATCAGAACATGAGAGCCTGCCCAGAGACCCTGTGTGAGAGAGATGAGGACATAATAGACTGCCCAGAGACCCCGTGTGAGAGAGATCAGGACATGAGAGACTGCCCAGAGACCCTGTGTGAGAGATCAGGACATGAGAGACTGCCCAGAGACCCCGTGTGAGAGATCAGGACATGAGAGACTGCCCAGACACCCAGTGAGAGAGAGATCAGGACATGAGACCATGTTCTCTCTCTGCGTGCTTCTCCATCTCTCTTTCTGGTGGTCTCTGTCCCTCTCATACTACATGCTCCCTGTCTGTCTCTCCTCCCATCTCTCACTTCCCCGTTATCTCTTCTTGTCTCTCTCGCTTCCTCCCCAGCGCTCTCACACGGTTCCTCTTTCTATTGTCTCCCACTCATCTAATCTATAATCCGCTCGCTGTCTGTCTCCACGCTCTCTGTCACTTCCTCTCCCTTCCACACAATCCATCTCTCTATCTCTCACTCGTCTTCTCTCTGTCACAGTCTCTCAACCTGCTGCTGAGACGTGGTCCCTGATAGGCTAGGACACTGCACATCCAGTCCTACAGAACCTGTGTCTTTATGAGCTGCAGCGGGCAGACCCATACAGGGACTATTTGCACACACTCACCTCTGATATTAGACAGTCAGATGTATCAGCAACCTCAAAATAAGGGAAGACTATCCATCCCACGATGAGTTAATACAAAGGCTCCATCTCCTCCCTGCAAAATATACAGAATAACATAAATACAGTGCGGCATCCTCCATATTACATACAGGGCTTGTGAGAGATTACACAGTGCTGTGCGGTAATGCAGCAGCTGCACACTCTGCTACAGTTTGCAATGTTCTCTCCGGGGTGGTTTGAATGGCGAAAGCCCTTTAAACATTAAAGCTGGCCCTTTAAGATCCATAACATTATATACAAACCTTAATGTGTCTCTTTCCACCTCCAAATATATTCTGCTATTTATTTATATTACTAGCGAACTGCCCGTCAAAAATGACGGCAATAAAATTGTAAGGCAGGTAATGCTGTTTGCCACAGACATTCATTTTTTTGGTGGCCTGAGATCCTTCGGCGCTCATTGCGAGCCTTGCGCTGAGCGCCTTTGTCGCTAATTGCGAGGCTCTTGGTTGTTGGCCGTTTTTTATCATAGGCGCTTTTGCTGTGGCTAAGCTTTTTGTGTCATTTTTGTGTGTATTTTTTTTTTTTTTTAATGTTTTCAGGTACGCGCGGTTCGGCCGTTAAGGTCGTATTTGTGCGAGTTCGGCCCGTATTTTTTTGTGTAAGTCCGTATTTAGTGATTGCATGTTAGATCTATTTTGTTAAAGTGCCGTTTGTGTGTGTGTGGTTTTAACCACTTGTGAGGCGCCGTAGAGACTCCACCTCCGCAAATACGGCCCCTCGCTTCACGAGGGTCCGCATTTGTGGCCCGAACTGCGTACCTGGCTTTGCAATCTCGCAAAGCGTGACGACAATTCGTAGTTTGACAACTATATATGTGATTGTCCAGTCCCTGATAAGTATTTATTATTATCTTACGTCTTATCTCTTATGTCATGCGGTCTCAGGCCACTAGGGGGAGCTCCTGTGTAAGATACAGATGGTTTTTCATATACTGTATAATAATATATAATTATATTATATAATAATTATTATTTATGTAAAACTAAAATTATAATAATAACAATAATATTATTATTATTATTATCATTTATTAGTAAATAATGATACAAACTGTGGAATTACATATTCTGGTTTTATTTACCAATATGGCCATTTCCTATGATATTCTAGACAGCCTTGAAGAGATCGCTTTAGTGTCTTGGACAGGCTGGAGAGAATTACATAGGAACTGGACCGGTCTCATCTCACATCAAAATGAACCTTTTCTGCCTGATTTTAAAGTACAGACTTTAAAGGGACCACGTTGCTCAAGATTTTTTTAACTTAATCATTCTTAAATAGCATTAAAAAGTTGCTGTGTTACATTATCTATTTATTTCTAAAGTGAATCATTCCTGAGATGCAGAAGTGTTTGAAATGCATTAATATGCAAACGAACAGCTGACAAATACTTTGTGCTTCTATGTCTCTCCCTCTGAGATGGACATTAGAATAGAAGACTGATACATATAATGTTAAATATCTCAGGAATGATTTACTATAGAGACTAAAGTAATTGTAAAATGAATGTAAATTAATGTGAAGAGGCGTGATGTCACTGATGACATCAGCGATGGGCCCTCGTATATATATCTGGCCACGTCTCTTACGTCACATTCCCAGAACGGTCATTTCAGGATTTCTTTCTGAACAAAAAATAACTTCTCCGGGTGGCGAGAAATCGGTCAAATTAGATAAAATATCAGCAAATATTGTGTTACAGTGAGCGTTGTATTCACACACACATGCAGATAGACACAGGCAGAGATAGACCCAGGCACAGATAGACACAGGCAGAGATAGACACAGGCAGAGATAGACAGACGAAGGCAGAGATAGACAGACGAAGGCAGAGATAGGATGACACGGGCAGAGATAGGATGACACGGGCAGAGATAGGATGACACGGGAAGAGATAGGAAGACACAGGCAGAGATAGGAAGACACAGGCAGAGATAGGAAGACACGGGCAGAGATAGGAAGACACAGGAAGAGATAGGATGACACGGGCAGAGATAGGAAGACACAGGAAGAGATAGGATGACACGGGCAGAGATAGGAAGACACAGGAAGAGATAGGATGACACGGGCAGAGATAGGATGACACGGGCAGAGATAGGAAGACACAGGCAGAGATAGGATGACACAGGCAGAGATAGGATGACACGGGCAGAGATAGGAAGACACAGGAAGAGATAGGATGACACGGGCAGAGATAGGAAGACACGGGCACAGATAGGAAGACACAGGCACAGATAGGAAGACACAGGAAGAGATAGGAAGACACAGGCAGAGATAGGAAGACACAGGCAGAGATAGGATGACACGGGCAGAGATAGGATGACACGGGCAGAGATAGGATGACACGGGCAGAGATAGGAAGACACGGGCACAGATAGGAAGACACAGGCACAGATAGGAAGACACAGGAAGAGATAGGAAGACACAGGCAGAGATAGGAAGACACAGGCAGAGATAGGATGACACGGGCAGAGATAGGATGACACAGGCAGAGATAGGATGACACAGGCAGAGATCGACACAGGCAGAGATCGGATGACACAGGCAGAGATCGGAAGACACAGGCAGAGATCGGAAGACACAGGCAGAGATCGGAAGACACAGGCAGAGATAGGAAGACACAGGCAGAGATAGGAAGACACAGGCAGAGATAGGAAGACACAGGCAGAGATAGGAAGACACAGGCAGAGATAGGATGACACGGGCAGAGATAGGATGACACAGGCAGAGATAGACACAGGCAGAGATAGGATGACACAGGCAGAGATCGACACAGGCAGAGATCGGATGACACAGGCAGAGATCGGAAGACACAGGCAGAGATCGGAAGACACAGGCAGAGATCGGAAGACACAGGCAGAGATAGGAAGACACAGGCAGAGATAGGAAGACACAGGCAGAGATAGGAAGACACAGGCAGAGATAGGAAGACACAGGCAGAGATAGGAAGACACAGGCAGAGATAGGAAGACACAGGCAGAGATAGGATGACACAGGCAGAGGTAGGATGACACAGGCAGAGGTAGGAAGACACGGGCAGAGATAGGAAGACACAGGCAGAGATAGGAAGACACAGGCAGAGATAGGAAGACACAGGCAGAGATAGGATGACACAGGCAGAGATAGGATGACACAGGCAGAGATAGGATGACACAGGCAGAGATAGGATGACACAGGCAGAGATAGGATGACACAGGCAGAGATAGGATGACACAGGCAGAGATAGGATGACACAGGCAGAGATAGGAAGACACAGGCAGAGATAGGAAGACACAGGCAGAGATAGGAAGACACAGGCAGAGATAGGAAGACACAGGCAGAGATAGGAAGACACAGGCAGAGATAGGAAGACACTGGCAGAGATAGGAAGACACAGGCAGAGATAGGAAGACACAGGCAGAGATAGGATGACACAGGCAGAGATAGGAAGACACAGGCAGAGATAGGAAGACACGGGCAGAGATAGGATGACACAGGCAGAGATAGGATGACACAGGCACAGATAGGAAGACACAGGAAGAGATAGGAAGACACAGGCAGAGATAGGAAGACACAGGCAGAGATAGGAAGACACGGGCAGAGATAGGAAGACACGGGCAGAGATAGGAAGACACGGGCAGAGATAGGAAGACACAGGCAGAGATAGGAAGACACAGGCAGAGATAGGAAGACACAGGCAGAGATAGGAAGACACAGGCAGAGATAGGAAGACACAGGCAGAGATAGGAAGACACGGGCAGAGATAGGAAGACACAGGCAGAGATAGGAAGACACGGGCAGAGATAGGAAGACACGGGCAGAGATAGGAAGACACGGGCAGAGATAGGAAGACACGGGCAGAGATAGGAAGACACAGGCAGAGATAGGAAGACACAGGCAGAGATAGGAAGACACGGGCAGAGATAGACACAGGCAGAGATAGGAAGACACAGGCAGAGATAGGAAGACACAGGCAGAGATAGGAAGACACGGGCAGAGATAGGAAGACACAGGCAGAGATAGGAAGACACAGGCAGAGATAGGAAGACACGGGCAGAGATAGGAAGACACAGGCAGAGATAGGAAGACACGGGCAGAGATAGGAAGACACAGGCAGAGATAGACACAGGCAGAGATAGACACAGGCAGAGATAGGAAGACACGGGCAGAGATAGACACAGGCAGAGATAGGAAGACACGGGCAGAGATAGGAAGACACAGGCAGAGATAGGAAGACACGGGCAGAGATAGGAAGACACAGGCAGACATAGGAAGACACAGGCAGAGATAGGAAGACACGGGCAGAGATAGGAAGACACAGAGAAACAGACAAATACAGGTAGACAGATGCAAGCAGGCAGATAGATACAGACAGGCAGATAGATACAGGCAGACATGCAGCCCTCGGAGCCTAGACAATAATACACAGTCCATCATATCGCTCTAAAACAAGCACCTAATACTAATAATAATTATACTCTTCTCCTCGTCATCTATAAGTCCATTACCAACTAATTCCTTTGTTACAGGGTTTTTAACATTTGGCCTTGTGAAAATAAAAGAGGTTTAAAGCCCTGGGAGGTCCCTTATGGATACAGGGGGAGCATATGAGACTATGGATACAGGGGGAGCATATGACACTATGGATACAGGGGGAGCATATGACACTATGGATACAGGGGGGAGCATATGACACTATGGATACAGGGGGCGCATATGACACTATGGATACAGGGGGAGCATATGACACTATGGATACAGGGGGAGCATATGACACTATGGATACAGGGGGCGCATATGACACTATGGATACAGGGGGCGCATATGACACTATGGATACAGGGGGCGCATATGACACTATGGATACAGGGGGAGCATGACACTATGGATACAGGGGGAGCATATGACACTATGGATACAGGGGGGAGCATATGACACTATGGATACAGGGGGCGCATATGACACTATGGATACAGGGGGAGCATATGACACTATGGATACAGGGGGAGCATATGACACTATGGATACAGGGGGAGCATATGACACTATGGATACAGGGGGGAGCATATGACACTATGGATACAGGGGGAGCATATGACACTATGGATACAGGGGGAGCATATGACACTATGGATACAGGGGGAGCATATGACACTATGGATACAGGGGGGAGCATATGACACTATGGATACAGGGGGCGCATATGACACTATGGATACAGGGGGAGCATATGACACTATGGATACAGGGGGCGCATATGACACTATGGATACAGGGGGGAGCATATGACACTATGGATACAGGGGGCGCATATGACACTATGGATACAGGGGGCGCATGACACTATGGATACAGGGGGAGCATATGACACTATGGATACAGGGGGCGCATGACACTATGGATACAGGGGGAGCATATGACACTATGGATACAGGGGGCGCATATGACACTATGGATACAGGGGGCGCATATGACACTATGGATACAGGGGGCGCATATGACACTATGGATACAGGGGGCGCATGACACTATGGATACAGGGGGAGCATATGACACTATGGATACAGGGGGAGCATATGAGACTATGGATACAGGGGGAGCATATGAGACTATGGATACAGGGGGCGCATATGAGACTATGGATACAGGGGGCGCATATGAGACTATGGATACAGGGGGCGCATATGACACTATGGATACAGGGGGCGCATATGACACTATGGATACAGGGGGCGCATATGAGACTATGGATACAGGAGGCGCATATGACACTATGGATACAGGGGGCGCATATGAGACTATGGATACAGGGGGCGCATATGAGACTATGGATACAGGGGGCGCATATGAGACTATGGATACAGGGGGCGCATATGAGACTATGGATACAGGGGGCGCATGACACTATGGATACAGGGGGAGCATATGACACTATGGATACAGGGGGAGCATATGAGACTATGGATACAGGGGGCGCATATGAGACTATGGATACAGGGGGCGCATATGAGACTATGGATACAGGGGGCGCATATGACACTATGGATACAGGGGGCGCATATGACACTATGGATACAGGGGGCGCATATGACACTATGGATACAGGGGGCGCATATGAGACTATGGATACAGGAGGCGCATATGACACTATGGATACAGGGGGCGCATATGAGACTATGGATACAGGGGGCGCATATGAGACTATGGATACAGGGGGCGCATATGACACTATGGATACAGGGGGCGCATATGAGACTATGGATACAGGGGGCGCATATGAGACTATGGATACAGGGGGCGCATGACACTATGGATACAGGAGGCGCATGACACTGGATACAGGGGGCGCATATGACACTATGGATACAGGGGGCGCATATGACACTATGGATACAGGGGGCGCATATGACACTATGGATACAGGGGGCGCATATGACACTATGGATACAGGGGGCGCATATGACACTATGGATACAGGGGTGCATATGAGACTATGGATAAAGGGGGGAGCATATGACACTATGGATAAAGGGGGCGCATGACACTATGGATACAGGGGGCGCATGACACTATGGATACAGGGGGCGCATGACACTATGGATACAGGGGGCGCATGACACTATGGATACAGGGGGCGCATGACACTATGGATACAGGGGGCGCATATGAGACTATGGATACAGGGGTGCATATGAGACTATGGATAAAGGGGGGAGCATATGACACTATGGATACAGGGGGCGCATGACACTATGGATACAGGGGGCGCATGACACTATGGATACAGGGGGCGCATGACACTATGGATACAGGGGGCGCATATGAGACTATGGATACAGGGGGCGCATATGAGACTATGGATACAGGGGGCGCATATGAGACTATGGATACAGGGGGCGCATATGAGACTATGGATACAGGGGGCGCATATGAGACTATGGATACAGGGGGCGCATATGACACTATGGATACAGGGGGCGCATATGACACTATGGATACAGGGGGCGCATATGACACTATGGATACAGGGGGCGCATATGACACTATGGATACAGGGGGCGCATATGACACTATGGATACAGGGGGCGCATATGACACTATGGATACAGGGGGCGCATATGACACTATGGATACAGGGGGCGCATATGAGACTATGGATACAGGGGGCGCATATGACACTATGGATACAGGGGGCGCATATGACACTATGGATACAGGGGGCGCATATGACACTATGGATACCGGGGGCGCATATGACACTATGGATACAGGGGGCGCATATGACACTATGGATACAGGGGGCGCATATGACACTATGGATACAGGGGGCGCATGACACTATGGATACAGGGGGCGCATGACACTATGGATACAGGGGGCGCATGACACTATGGATACAGGGGGCGCATGACACTATGGATACAGGGGGCGCATGACACTATGGATACAGGGGGCGCATATGACACTATGGATACAGGGGGCGCATATGAGACTATGGATACAGGGGGCGCATATGACACTATGGATACAGGGGTGCATATGAGACTATGGATACAGGGGGCGCATATGAGACTATGGATACAGGGGGAGCATATGACACTATGGATAAAGGGGGGAGCATATGACACTATGGATAAAGGGGGGAGCATATGACACTATGGATACAGGGGGCGCATATGACACTATGGATACAGGGGGCGCATGACACTATGGATACAGGGGGCGCATGACACTATGGATACAGGGGGCGCATATGACACTATGGATACAGGGGGCGCATATGAGACTATGGATACAGGGGGCGCATATGACACTATGGATACAGGGGGCGCATATGACACTATGGATACAAGGGGCGCATATGACACTATGGATACAGGGGGCGCATATGACACTATGGATACAGGGGGCGCATATGACACTATGGATACAGGGGGCGCATATGACACTATGGATAGAGGGGGCGCATATGAGACTATGGATACAGGGGGCGCATATGACACTATGGATACAGGGGGCGCATATGACACTATGGATACAGGGGGCGCATATGACACTATGGATACAGGGGGCGCATATGAGACTATGGATACAGGGGGCGCATATGAGACTATGGATACAGGGGGCGCATATGAGACTATGGATACAGGGGGCGCATATGAGACTATGGATACAGGGGGCGCATATGAGACTATGGATACAGGGGGCGCATATGAGACTATGGATACAGGGGGAGCATGACACTATGGATACAGGGGGCGCATATGACACTATGGATACAGGGGGCGCATATGACACTATGGATACAGGGGGCGCATATGACACTATGGATACAGGGGGCGCATGACACTATGGATACAGGGGGCGCATGACACTATGGATACAGGGGGCGCATATGACACTATGGATACAGGGGGCGCATATGACACTATGGATACAGGGGGCGCATGACACTATGGATACAGGGGGCGCATATGACACTATGGATACAGGGGGCGCATATCACACTATGGATACAGGGGGCGCATGACACTATGGATACAGGGGGCGCATGACACTATGGATACAGGGGGCGCATGACACTATGGATACAGGGGGCGTATATGACACTATGGATACAGGGGGCGCATATGACACTATGGATACAGGGGGCGCATATGACACTATGGATACAGGGGGCGCATATGAGACTAGGATACAGGGGGCACATATGACACTATGGATACAGGGGGCGCATATGACACTATGGATACAGGGGGCGTATATGACACTATGGATACAGGGGGCGCATATGAGACTAGGATACAGGGGGCGCATATGACACTATGGATACAGGGGGCGCATATGACACTATGGATAAAGGGGGCGCATGACACTATGGATACAGGGGGCGCATGACACTATGGATACAGGGGGCGCATATGACACTATGGATACAGGGGGCGCATATGACACTATGGATACAGGGGGCGCATATGACACTATGGATACAGGGGGCGTATATGACACTATGGATACAGGGGGCGCATATGAGACTAGGATACAGGGGGCGCATATGAGACCTTTCCAGTGAAATAGGTGTCCTGAACATGATCTACAGGGTGAAAAACTAACAGCAGAGAGAGCCAAAAATAAAAAATAAATTAATAAAAAAAATAATATAATATAATATAATTCAATATAAACCATAAATTACAGACAGTTCAAATAAAAGGTATTTGGATTCTGCCCTTTAGCATATCATGGAGGACTCAGATCTAGCATTATTATCTTTTATTACTGTTATTTATTATTATTACTAGCTACTTGCCCGTCAAAAATGACGGCAATAACATTTTAAGCCTGGCAATACTCTTTGCCACACAATGCGAGGCTCTGCCCCCTCTGGGCACCTTTGGAGCTCATCGTTAGCCCTGCGCTGAGTGCCTTCGGCGCTCATTGCACGCTTCTTCCCGTCTACTTTACGGGCCTCGCGATGATCACCACTAATTGCAGGCCTTGGCAACCCGCAACTTTTGTTCTTTGCAATGATCACCTTCGGCGCTCATTGTGAGCCTCTCACCCCGTGTAGTTAACGGGCCTGTCGATGAGGTTCTTTTGCGCTCATAGCAGGCCCTGCAATGAGCGCTCACTGCAGACGGTGTGCAACCCACTATTTTCATGCCTCGCGCTGAGTACCTTTGGCGCTCATTGCAAACCTCTCCCCACTCTTTGATCCCTGTGTCTGTTTCCCCCCTTCCATGTGTTTGTTTCCCCCTCTCTCCTGCCCCCTTCTGTCCCTGCCCTGTGTCTTGCGTTTCCTTATTCCCCCCCATGTCTCTCTTCCTCCGTCTCTCAGCTCAGTGTCTCTTTCCCCCCTCTCCCTCCCCCCCTTCTCCTCTGTCTCTGCTCAAGTTTTGCGTTGCTCACGCCGAGTTCCGTTGCTATTATTTGCAAATTCCCGTGTCCCTTGCGTTGTTAGGCTCAGTGTTACTGGCTTGGGTCTCGTTTTGATCCCGTTTGATACATTTTAAGTTTTTTCGGAAGCCGTTGTTTTCTTTCACTTAGCCGATTTACTATCGCCAAAAAACGCCAAATATACCTCAAACTAACTTGCAATCTCACTCACAGGCTCCCTGCGTGACTCATGATCAGCGCCAAAGTGCTACGGGTTTCGTCGCTTATTGCAGCCATCGCCATCAGAGCCTTCTGCACTCATGTGTAGGCTGTTTTAAAGTCTTGCGTTTTCGGCGCTCATTGCAGCTTTGGTCATTTTAACATTTTAAAGGCTTGCGTGCACTAATTGCTGCAAAGTGGCGGGGGGCTCATTGCTAGGCCTGCATTAAGCGCCGAAGTCGTACGGACCATGCGATGAGCACCTACGGCCTTCGGCGCTCATTGCGCATGCCCAAGCCCTAACTTTTAACATTGCGTGACTTTTAAAAATCGTAACAACGACAACTATTATATGTGATTACCCTTTATTTGTTACGCACAGTATCATATCTTTCCTGCCCCCCTCCGGCCCCCCCTGTCTGTCTCTCGGTGACTTTCTGTCCCCTTCCTGTCACAAACAAAAACAAACAAAAAAATGAAATCATCCAAATTAGGAAACTCCCCAAATGCGAAAATAAAAACCACCAGAGATTATAATAATGCAAAATACAGTAAATAAGAACATAATCACTGGACCCCTCAATTTGTAACACACACACAGGAGCCCCCCACAATCACAGGACATTATATCACACACACACAGGAGCCCCCCACAATCACAGGACATTATATCACACACACACAGGAGCCCCCCACAATCACAGGACATTATATCACACACACACACAGGAGCCCCCCACAATCACAGGACATTATATCACACACACAGGAGCCCCCCACAATCACAGGACATTATATCACACACACACACACAGGAGCCCCCCACAATCACAGGACATTATATCACACACACAGGAGCCCCCCACAATCACAGGACATTATATCACACACACACACAGGAGCCCCCCACAATCACAGGACATTATATCACACACACACACAGGAGCCCCCCACAATCACAGGACATTATATCACACACACAGGAGCCCCCCACAATCACAGGACATTATATCACACACACACACAGGAGCCCCCCCACAATCACAGGACATTATATCACACACACACACAGGAGCCCCCCACAATCACAGGACATTATATCACACACACACAGGAGCCCCCCACAATCACAGGACATTATATCACACACACACACAGGAGCCCCCCACAATCACAGGACATTATATCACACACACACACAGGAGCCCCCCACAATCACAGGACATTATATCACACACACACACAGGAGCCCCCCACAATCACAGGACATTATATCACACACACACACAGGAGCCCCCCACAATCACAGGACATTATATCACACACACACACAGGAGCCCCCCACAATCACAGGACATTATATCACACACACACACAGGAGCCCCCCACAATCACAGGACATTATATCACACACACACAGGAGCCCCCCACAATCACAGGACATTATATCACACACACACACAGGAGCCCCCCACAATCACAGGACATTATATCACACACACACACAGGAGCCCCCCCACAATCACAGGACATTATATCACACACACACACAGGAGCCCCCCACAATCACAGGACATTATATCACACACACACAGGAGCCCCCCACAATCACAGGACATTATATCACACACACAGGAGCCCCCCACAATCACAGGACATTATATCACACACACACACACAGGAGCCCCCCACAATCACAGGACATTATATCACACACACAGGAGCCCCCCACAATCACAGGACATTATATCACACACACACACACAGGAGCCCCCCACAATCACAGGACATTATATCACACACACACACACAGGAGCCCCCCACAATCACAGGACATTATATCACACACACACACAGGAGCCCCCCACAATCACAGGACATTATATCACACACACACAGGAGCCCCCCACAATCACAGGACATTATATCACACACACACACAGGAGCCCCCCACAATCACAGGACATTATATCACACACACACACAGGAGCCCCCCACAATCACAGGACATTATATCACACACACACACAGGAGCCCCCCACAATCACAGGACATTATATCACACACACACACAGGAGCCCCCCACAATCACAGGACATTATATCACACACACACACAGGAGCCCCCCACAATCACAGGACATTATATCACACACACACACATAGGAGCCCCCCACAATCACAGGACATTATATCACACACACACAGGAGCCCCCCACAATCACAGGACATTATATCACACACACAGGAGCCCCCCACAATCACAGGACATTATATCACACACACACACAGGAGCCCCCCACAATCACAGGACATTATATCACACACACAGGAGCCCCCCACAATCACAGGACATTATATCACACACACACACAGGAGCCCCCCACAATCACAGGACATTATATCACACACACACACAGGAGCCCCCCACAATCACAGGACATTATATCACACACACACACAGGAGCCCCCCACAATCACAGGACATTATATCACACACACACACATAGGAGCCCCCCACAATCACAGGACATTATATCACACACACACAGGAGCCCCCCACAATCACAGGACATTATATCACACACACACACAGGAGCCCCCCACAATCACAGGACATTATATCACACACACACAGGAGCCCCCCACAATCACAGGACATTATATCACACACACAGGAGCCCCCCACAATCACAGGACATTATATCACACACACACACAGGAGCCCCCCACAATCACAGGACATTATATCACACACACACACAGGAGCCCCCCACAATCACAGGACATTATATCACACACACACACACAGGAGCCCCCCACAATCACAGGACATTATATCACACACACACAGGAGCCCCCCACAATCACAGGACATTATATCACACACACACAGGAGCCCCCCACAATCACAGGACATTATATCACACACACAGGAGCCCCCCACAATCACAGGACATTATATCACACACACACACAGGAGCCCCCCACAATCACAGGACATTATATCACACACACACACAGGAGCCCCCCACAATCACAGGACATTATATCACACACACACACACAGGAGCCCCCCACAATCACAGGACATTATATCACACACACACACAGGAGCCCCCCACAATCACAGGACATTATATCACACACACACACAGGAGCCCCCCACAATCACAGGACATTATATCACACACACACACACAGGAGCCCCCCACAATCACAGGACATTATATCACACACACACACAGGAGCCCCCCACAATCACAGGACATTATATCACACACACACACAGGAGCCCCCCACAATCACAGGACATTATATCACACACACACACAGGAGCCCCCCACAATCACAGGACATTATATCACACACACACAGGAGCCCCCCACAATCACAGGACATTATATCACACACACACACAGGAGCCCCCCACAATCACAGGACATTATATCACACACACACACAGGAGCCCCCCACAATCACAGGACATTATATCACACACACACACAGGAGCCCCCCACAATCACAGGACATTATATCACACACACACACACAGGAGCCCCCCACAATCACAGGACATTATATCACACACACACAGGAGCCCCCCACAATCACAGGACATTATATCACACACACACAGGAGCCCCCCACAATCACAGGACATTATATCACACACACACACAGGAGCCCCCCACAATCACAGGACATTATATCACACACACACACAGGAGCCCCCCACAATCACAGGACATTATATCACACACACACAGGAGCCCCCCCACAATCACAGGACATTATATCACACACACAGGAGCCCCCCACAATCACAGGACATTATATCACACACACACAGGAGCCCCCCACAATCACAGGACATTATATCACACACACACAGGAGCCCCCCACAATCACAGGACATTATATCACACACACACACAGGAGCCCCCCACAATCACAGGACATTATATCACACACACACAGGAGCCCCCCACAATCACAGGACATTATATCACACACACACACAGGAGCCCCCCACAATCACAGGACATTATATCACACACACACACAGGAGCCCCCCACAATCACAGGACATTATATCACACACACACAGGAGCCCCCCACAATCACAGGACATTATATCACACACACACAGGAGCCCCCCACAATCACAGGACATTATATCACACACACACAGGAGCCCCCCCACAATCACAGGACATTATATCACACACACACAGGAGCCCCCCACAATCACAGGACATTATATCACACACACACACAGGAGCCCCCCACAATCACAGGACATTATATCACACACACACACAGGAGCCCCCCCACAATCACAGGACATTATATCACACACACACACAGGAGCCCCCCACAATCACAGGACATTATATCACACACACACACAGGAGCCCCCCCACAATCACAGGACATTATATCACACACACAGGAGCCCCCCACAATCACAGGACATTATATCACACACACACACAGGAGCCCCCCACAATCACAGGACATTATATCACACACACACAGGAGCCCCCCACAATCACAGGACATTATATCACACACACACACAGGAGCCCCCCACAATCACAGGACATTATATCACACACACACACAGGAGCCCCCCACAATCACAGGACATTATATCACACACACACACAGGAGCCCCCCACAATCACAGGACATTAAATCACACACACACACAGGAGCCCCCCACAATCACAGGACATTATATCACACACACACAGGAGCCCCCCACAATCACAGGACATTATATCACACACACACACAGGAGCCCCCCACAATCACAGGACATTATATCACACACACACAGGAGCCCCCCACAATCACAGGACATTATATCACACACACACACAGGAGCCCCCCACAATCACAGGACATTATATCACACACACACACAGGAGCCCCCCACAATCACAGGACATTATATCACACACACACACAGGAGCCCCCCCACAATCACAGGACATTATATCACACACACACAGGAGCCCCCCACAATCACAGGACATTATATCACACACACACAGGAGCCCCCCACAATCACAGGACATTATATCACACACACACAGGAGCCCCCCACAATCACAGGACATTATATCACACACACACACACAGGAGCCCCCACAATCACAGGACATTATATCACACACACACACAGGAGCCCCCCCACAATCACAGGACATTATATCACACACACAGGAGCCCCCCACAATCACAGGACATTATATCACACACACACACAGGAGCCCCCCACAATCACAGGACATTATATCACACACACACACAGGAGCCCCCCACAATCACAGGACATTATATCACACACACACACAGGAGCCCCCCACAATCACAGGACATTATATCACACACACACACAGGAGCCCCCCACAATCACAGGACATTATATCACACACACACAGGAGCCCCCCACAATCACAGGACATTATATCACCACACACACAGGAGCCCCCCACAATCACAGGACATTATATCACACACACACACAGGAGCCCCCCACAATCACAGGACATTATATCACACACACACAGGAGCCCCCCACAATCACAGGACATTATATCACACACACACACAGGAGCCCCCCACAATCACAGGACATTATATCACACACACAGGAGCCCCCCACAATCACAGGACATTATATCACACACACAGGAGCCCCCCACAATCACAGGACATTATATCACACACACACACAGGAGCCCCCCACAATCACAGGACATTATATCACATACACACACACAGGAGCCCCCCACAATCACAGGACATTATATCACACACACACAGGAGCCCCCCACAATCACAGGACATTATATCACACACACACAGGAGCCCCCCACAATCACAGGACATTATATCACACACACACACAGGAGCCCCCCACAATCACAGGACATTATATCACACACACACACAGGAGCCCCCCACAATCACAGGACATTATATCACACACACACAGGAGCCCCCCACAATCACAGGACATTATATCACACACACACAGTAGCCCCCCACAATCACAGGACATTATATCACACACACACACAGGAGCCCCCCACAATCACAGGACATTATATCACACACACACAGGAGCCCCCCACAATCACAGGACATTATATCACACACACACAGGAGCCCCCCACAATCACAGGACATTATATCACACACACACAGGAGCCCCCCACAATCACAGGACATTATATCACACACACTGGAGCCCCCCACAATCACAGGACATTATATCACACACACACAGGAGCCCCCCACAATCACAGGACATTATATCACACACACACACAGGAGCCCCCCACAATCACAGGACATTATATCACACACACACAGGAGCCCCCCACAATCACAGGACATTATATCACACACACACACACAGGAGCCCCCCACAATCACAGGACATTATATCACACACACACACAGGAGCCCCCCACAATCACAGGACATTATATCACACACACACAGGAGCCCCCCACAATCACAGGACATTATATCACACACAGGAGCCCCCCACAATCACAGGACATTATATCACACACACACAGGAGCCCCCCACAATCACAGGACATTATATCACACACACACACAGGAGCCCCCCACAATCACAGGACATTATATCACACACACACACAGGAGCCCCCCACAATCACAGGACATTATATCACACACACACACAGGAGCCCCCCACAATCACAGGACATTATATCACACACACACACAGGAGCCCCCCACAATCACAGGACATTATATCACACACACACACACACAGGAGCCCCCCACAATCACAGGACATTATATCACACTCACAGGAGCCCCCCACAATCACAGGACATTATATCACACACACACACACAGGAGCCCCCCACAATCACAGGACATTATATCACACACACACACAGGAGCCCCCCACAATCACAGGACATTATATCACACACACAGGAGCCCCCCACAATCACAGGACATTATATCACACACACACACAGGAGCCCCCCACAATCACAGGACATTATATCACACACACACAGGAGCCCCCCACAATCACAGGACATTATATCACACACACACAGGAGCCCCCCACAATCACAGGACATTATATCACACACACACAGGAGCCCCCCACAATCACAGGACATTATATCACACACACACACAGGAGCCCCCCACAATCACAGGACATTATATCACACACACACACAGGAGCCCCCCACAATCACAGGACATTATATCACACACACACACAGGAGCCCCCCCACAATCACAGGACATTATATCACACACACAGGAGCCCCCCACAATCACAGGACATTATATCACACACACACACAGGAGCCCCCCACAATCACAGGACATTATATCACACACACACACAGGAGCCCCCCACAATCACAGGACATTATATCACACACACACACAGGAGCCCCCCACAATCACAGGACATTATATCACACACACACACAGGAGCCCCCCACAATCACAGGACATTATATCACACACACACACAGGAGCCCCCCACAATCACAGGACATTATATCACACACACACAGGAGCCCCCCCACAATCACAGGACATTATATCACACACACACACAGGAGCCCCCCACAATCACAGGACATTATATCACACACACACACAGGAGCCCCCCACAATCACAGGACATTATATCACACACACACACAGGAGCCCCCCACAATCACAGGACATTATATCACACACACACAGGAGCCCCCCACAATCACAGGACATTATATCACACACACACAGGAGCCCCCCACAATCACAGGACATTATATCACACACACAGGAGCCCCCCACAATCACAGGACATTATATCACACACACACACACAGGAGCCCCCCACAATCACAGGACATTATATCACACACACACAGGAGCCCCCCACAATCACAGGACATTATATCACACACACACACAGGAGCCCCCCACAATCACAGGACATTATATCACACACACACAGGAGCCCCCCACAATCACAGGACATTATATCACACACACACACAGGACCCCCCCACAATCACAGGACATTATATCACACACACAGGAGCCCCCCACAATCACAGGACATTATATCACACACACACACACAGGAGCCCCCCACAATCACAGGACATTATATCACACACACACACAGGAGCCCCCCACAATCACAGGACATTATATCACACACACACACAGGACCCCCCCACAATCACAGGACATTATATCACACACACAGGAGCCCCCCACAATCACAGGACATTATATCACACACACACAGGAGCCCCCCACAATCACAGGACATTATATCACACACACACACAGGAGCCCCCCACAATCACAGGACATTATATCCAACACACAGGAGCCCCCCATATCCCACATTACCCCCAGTGGTCTCCTCCTCAGGTTTCTGTCCCTCTCTCTGTGGGTCTCCCAGGGTTGTGTTGGATCCCACTCACTCACTCACTGCACAGCCCACATGGACACGCCCACTTGTGGGCTGTGACCACTGACAGCAAAATAATAGTGTCACAACAATGTCACTGACACACACACACACATGTACACATATACACACATACAGATACACACATAAACACACACATATACACATACACACATATACATATATACATGTAAACATATACACACATATAAACACACACATATACATATATACATGTAAACATATACACACATATACATATATACATGTAAACATATACACACATATACACACACATTTATATTTGTACAGTAAAATAAGTCATGTATGAATAAAGTTACTGCCTCGTTCCTATGTTATTCTATGAAGCCTCTGTACTTCTACTCTCTATAGTGATATATTGTGCTCAGATGCAAAGCCTCAAGTTGATTCCCACCATTTATACAAGTGCATGCTGTGTCTATTTGGGGTGTCATGTGGGTGAGGAGTGGGGTGAGTCAGGGCCCCCTATAACAGCCCATCCCATAATATACCAGAGATCAGAGCGCTCAGATTGTAGGATTAAGTCTAGTTCTTCTCTCTCTGGTACACACTATACTATATATGCATACCTACACACTATATTATATATACAAATACGTACACACTATACTATATACACATACATACACACTATATAATATATACACATACGTACACACTATACTAAATACACATATGTACACACTATATATACATACATACACACTATACAATATATATACATACGTACACACTATACTAAATACTCATACGTACACACTATACTATATACACATACGTACACACTATACTAAATACACATACGTACACACTATATTAAATACACATACGTACACACTATACTATATATACATACGTATAGACTATGTAATATATACACATACGTACACACTATACTAAATACACATACGTATACATGACACTATATATACATACGTACACACTACACTATATATACATACGTACACTCTATACTAAATACACATACGTACACACTATACTATATACACATGTACACACACTATACGATATACACATACGTACACACTATACTATATACACATGCATACACACTATTCTATATACACATATGTACACATTATACTATATACACATACGGACACACTATACTATAGACACTACACAACACTATATACACATACATACTCACTATACTATATACACTACAATATATACACATATGTACACACTACCCTATATTCACTACACTATATTTACATAGTTAAACTATATGTGTTGGTGTTGTTCAGTCATGTCTGACTCTCAGTGATCTTGTGGACCATAACTTGGTATTCATGGCAGAGAAACTGAAGTGGGTTGCCAGTTCCTTCTCCAGTGGGCCACAGCATCCAGCTCCTGGTATTCTAAGGTGGTCTCCCATCCAAGTACTGACCAGGCCCAACCCTGTATGGCTTCAGGGTGGTGTGACAACATAGTTCCCTTACTGGAATCAAACCACAGCGGTGAAAGCACCCAATACTAATCACTAGACCATCAGGGAACCCTACTACACTATATACACTACAGTATATACATATGTACACATTACACTATATACCCTACAGTATATCCACATACGTACACACTGCACTATAAGCAATATACTGTATACACAGTTACACTCTACACTATATACACTACAGTATATACACATACGTACACATTAACCTATTTATACCACACCATATTACTATAGGAACGCACTACGGTATATTCATATCGGTACACACTACACATACACCCGCTTTCTAGCCATGTTTATACACACAGCCTGCGCCTGGCACTTGAAGGGTTACTCGCCCTCCATGGCTCTGTCTATCTGCTCATTTCCTTCCATGCTGTGTTTACTCAGCCAGAGACTTCCCCAGGAGATAAGGGAGAGCAGCCTGGCGCCTCCACAGCCCAGCGCCCCTCTACTGGCGTCCTGCAGGGCCTAGTGATAGTGGGCACGCAGGGTGCAGAGACAGAGGGGTGCAGGGTACAGACGGAGCAAAGAGAGGGGTGCATGGTACAGAGAGAGGGGTGCATGGTACAGAGAGAGGGGTGCATGGTACAGAGAGAGGGGTGCACAGAGCAGTGAGAGGGGTATATGGAGCAGACAGAGGGGTGCACAGAGCAGTGAGAGGGGTATATGGAGCAGAGAGAGGGGTGCACAGAGCAGTGAGAGGGGTATATGGAGCAGAGAGAGGGGTGCATGGTACAGAGAGAGGGGTGCATGGTACAGAGAGAGGGGTGCATGGTACAGAGAGAGGGGTGCACAGAGCAGTGAGAGGGGTATATGGAGCAGAAAGAGGGGTGCACAGAGCAGCGAGAGGGGTATATGGAGCAGACAGAGGGGTGCACAGAGCAGTGAGAGGGGTATATGGAGCAGAGAGAGGGGTGCATGGTACAGAGAGAGGGGTGCATGGTACAGAGAGAGGGGTGCATGGTACAGAGAGAGGGGTGCACAGAGCAGTGAGAGGGGTATATGGAGCAGAGAGAGGGGTGCACAGAGCAGTGAGAGGGGTATATGGAGCAGACAGAGGGGTGCACAGAGCAGTGAGAGGGGTATATGGAGCAGAGAGAGGGGTGCATGGTACAGAGAGAGGGGTGCATGGTACAGAGAGAGGGGTGCATGGTACAGAGAGAGGGGTGCACAGAGCAGTGAGAGGGGTATATGGAGCAGAGAGAGGGGTGCACAGAGCAGTGAGAGGGGTATATGGAGCAGAGAGAGGGGTGCATGGTACAGAGAGAGGGGTGCATGGTACAGAGAGAGGGGTGCATGGTACAGAGAGAGGGGTGCACAGAGCAGTGAGAGGGGTATATGGAGCAGAGAGAGGGGTGCACAGAGCAGTGAGAGGGGTATATGGAGCAGACAGAGGGGTGCATGATGCACAGAGAGAGGGGTGCAGGGTACAGAGAGAAAGGTGCAGAGACAAAGAGAGGGAGCAAGGTTCAGAGAGATAGAGGAGCAGGGAGCAGAAAGAGAGAGGGAGAGGAAGGTGCAGACAGAGAGTGCAGAGAGAGGGGTGCATGGAGCAGGCAGCGGGGTACAGAGAGAGAGGTGCTTGGATCAGAAATAAGAGGAGCAAGGGGCAGAGAGAGGAGTGCATGGAGCAGAATGAAGAGGCCAAGGTGCAAAGAGAGGGGTGCAAGGTGCAAAGAGAGGGGTGCATGGTACAGAGAGAGGGGTGCATGTAGCAGAGAGATTTATCTGCAGAGAGAGAGCAGAAAGAGAGAGGGCCAAGGTGCAGAGAGAGGAGTGCAGGAAACAGTAAGAGGGGTGCATTGAGCAATGACATAGGGGCTGGAGAGAGAGCACAGAAAACAGAAAGAGAGAGGGCCACGGTGCAGAGAGAGGCTGTAGAGAGGGGTGCAGGAAGCTGAGAAGAGTGTGGGATACAGAGGGCTGGAGGGAGATGAGAATGACTCATGGAGTTTAGAGAGGGGTGCATTTTGCTGAGGGGGTGCAAGGTTAGAGATGGCAGGGGTGCAGACAGAGATCAGGGTACAGAGAGAGAGTGGGGTGCAGTGAATGCGGGGGCTAAGATAAGATAAATGAGAGAGTGCTAAAAGTAGAGGGGAGCGGTACTCTGAGGTGGGGTGAATGAGAGAGGTGATGGCAGCAGTGTGCACAGTGAGGGGTGCAAGGAGACTGCTAGAGAGGAGAGACCCCACATGATACTGAGTTAGGAGAGAGCACAGAGAAAGGATGCTGAGAGTGCAGAGACAGCAGGGAGCAGAGAGAGTATAGAAAGAGAAGAGTGCAGAGTGTTTGTGGTGAGAGGGTGCAGAGAGCGCAAGGTGTCAAGAGAGTGCAGAGAGAAAAATGAGAATACTCACCTGAAATTGCGAGTAAACATAAAAAGTTTGTCCATGGGGCCAGTCCTTCTATAGACATTAGAGCATCTGTCATAGTCCATCTGGGTTTCCTGATATGTATTAACCTATTGAGTACTGGGTTCTGTATTACCCTGGAAATTGATATATGTTTTGTTGAGGTGTATTATTGAAAATAGTTGATGTTCCCAGATATATATACGGACTTATTTATTAATTAATTAAATATTTTAACTGTCACATGTGTGCCTGTGGGACTGTTATGAGAGAGAATTTGATTTTAATTCACTTTGGCATGTTCAGTGTTTGGTTGGTGACATATCTTTTATGATTCCTGGGACATTGATCCACTTTACTACAGGGCACAGTAGTTTGTGGGGCACACCATAGCCCTTCAGTCAGGAGGTTTCTGAAAATGAGACATAGGGACCCTGTTTTTTAGACTTATTTCGATTATAATATGTACCTTTAGTACATTGGAATATTGATTTAACCATTCAGCAAAAAATGACGGCAATACAATTTTAAGGCAGGTAACGTGGTTTGCCACAGAGAGTAAGTGTTTTGGTTGTGTGAGATCCTTCGGCGCTCATTGCGAGCCTCTGGGTTGGTGTATTTTTTGTTATTAGAGGCGCTTTTGCGCTTATTGTAAGGTCCGTGCCAATCTCCTTTTGGCGCTTATTGCAAGCCTCTCCCCTGGTGTACTTTGTGTCCTATAAGCACAACTCTTTGTGAGGCGCGCAGTGAAGGTGTTTGTGGTTTTTTGCGATACTGTGTTTTTTTTTGTGTATATTTTTTGTTGTTGATGTTTATGAATTAATAAAATCATAAATTAATATACTTTACCTATTTGTAGATAATATATGCAGCAAGCAATGTGCTGAAGAGCTAACAATCCGTTTCGATGTTCCTGCAGCAAACAATGTAGATTTGCAGTGTTGTGGAGCTGAGGTGTCAGCAATGTGCGCAGTGTGTAGTGTAAATAGGCTGCGTGCGGCTTTAGGGGCCGTGTAGCCTCGTTTTCTTCGACGGCCATTTTTGCGAGTCCGTAATGGATTTTTTCTAAGTCCCGCGGCTCAATTTTTTTGTGGAAGTCCGTATTTAGTCATTGCGTGTTTTTTTTTTTTAAAGTGCCGTTTCTGTGGGCATTTGTAATCGCATGTGAGGAGGCGTTGAGCCTCCACCTCCGCAAATGCAGCCCCTCGTTTTGCAAGGGGCCACATTTGTCATCCGAAAGTCATACGGGGTCGAAGGGATGAGCGCCTATGGCGCTCATCTCCACCAGCGCAAGGAGCACCTTTGGCGCTCCTTGCCTGGCCGCAACCCTCGCTTTGCGAGGGCTGCAGTTTCCCCGTTGCGTTAGCAACATGTTTTGCCAAGCCCGCCTGCTGACAACTATATATGTGATATCATCCCTACGACCCTCTACGACTTTTGGACCGCAAATGCGGACCCTCACACGCGGTTACAAACACCCACACAAGCGGCACTTTACCAAAATACATCTAACACACAATCACTATATACAGACTTAGCATAAAAAAATACAAGACGCAGGACAAAAAAAAAACATTACGACCTCGCAAAAATACGATCTTAACGGCAAAACGTGCGCACCTGAAAACACAATAATTACACACACAAAAAATACATAAAAAGCTTACCCACAGCAAGGGGGGGCACTCAGGACCTCGAGAACTGAAGTTACACCTCAATTTACCCGAAAATCCCCAAAGCGAGAGAAAAAATGTCCGCCGAAAAAAACGGAAAACAAGGCTGCAGGACCCTAAACACACAAAACACCACCAAACACCTACGGATTTTCCGAAAAAGACGTACGACATCCGAAAACAAGGACGCCAAATCAGCCACAGCCGCGTACCACACATTAGTCGCCATTTTAGAACAATAACTTATACAATGCGGAAGTACACGGCTACCCTAACGGTTTGGTCTCGCGCACGCACAGTGTTACACTGCACACATTCAGCACGCTTACACAGCAGCTCCACAGCACTGATGCTGCAGCAACATCAAAACAGATTGTCAGCTCTTCAACACAATGCTTCAAAATAGGTAAAGAATATTCATTTATTATTTTATTAATTATTCATTGCCATAGCAAAAAAAACACCAACGCTGCTCATAGCACACAAACAACCAAGAGGCTCGCAATGAGCGCCGAATGATCTTAAAACACCAACAAAATTAATGTTGCACACAAACACCATTACCTGCCTTACAATCTTATTGACGGCATTTTTTGACGGGCAAGTCGCTAATGGATATATAGTCAAGCACTGGAGCGAAAGTACAGTCAAGATATATATATATATACACACTATATCAGTTAAACACAGGTATATATGTACACTAAAATACACATTGTTACACACATGTATACACACACGCACTATAACACACACTGTTACACACAGGTATACACACACGCACTATAACACACATTGTTACACACAGGTATACACACGCACTATAATACACACAGGTATACACACGCACTATAATACACACTGTTACACACAGGTATACACACGCACTATAATACACACTGTTACACACAGGTATACACACGCACTATAATACACACTGTTACACACAGGTATACACACGCACTATAATACACACTGTTACACACAGGTATACACACACGCACTATAATACACACAGGTATACACACGCACTATAATACACACTGTTACACACAGGTATACACACGCACTATAATACACACTGTTACACACAGGTATACACACGCACTATAATACACACTGTTACACACAGGTATACACACACGCACTATAATACACACTGTTACACACAGGTATACACACGCACTATAATACACACTGTTACACACAGGTATACACACACGCACTATAACACACATTGTTACACACAGGTATACACACGCACTATAACACACATTGTTACACACAGGTATACACACGCACTATAATACACACTGTTACACACGGGTATACACACACGCACTATAACACACATTGTTACACACAGGTATACACACGCACTATAATACACACTGTTACACACAGGTATACACACGCACTATAACACACATTGTTACACACAGGTATACACACGCACTATAATACACACTGTTACACACAGGTATACACACGCACTATAATACACACTGTTACACACAGGTATACACACGCACTATAACACACATTGTTACACACAGGTATACACACGCACTATAATACACACTGTTACACACAGGTATACACACACGCACTATAATACACACTGTTACACACAGGTATACACACGCACTATAACACACATTGTTACACACAGGTATACACACGCACTATAATACACACTGTTACACACAGGTATACACACGCACTATAATACACACTGTTACACACAGGTATACACACACGCACTATAATACACACTGTTACACACAGGTATACACACACGCACTATAATACACACTGTTACACACAGGTATACACACGCACTATAACACACATTGTTACACACAGGTATACACACGCACTATAATACACACTGTTACACACAGGTATACACACACGCACTATAACACACATTGTTACACACAGGTATACACACACGCACTATAACACACATTGTTACACACAGGTATACACACACGCACTATAACACACATTGTTACACACAGGTATACACACACGCACTATAACACACATTGTTACACACAGGTATACACACACGCACTATAATACACACAGGTATACACACGCACTATAATACACATTGTTACACACAGGTATACACACACGCACTATAACACACATTGTTACACACAGGTATACACACACGCACTATAACACACACTGTTACACACAGGTATACACACACGCACTATAATACACACTGTTACACACAGGTATACACACACGCACTATAATACACACTGTTACACACAGGTATACACACACGCACTATAATACACATTGTTACACACAGGTATACACACACGCACTATAATACACATTGTTACACACAGGTATACACACACGCACTATAACACACATTGTTACACACAGGTATACACACACGCACTATAACACACACAGGTATACACACACGCACTATAATACACACTGTTACACACAGGTATACACACGCACTATAACACACATTGTTACACACAGGTATACACACACGCACTATAATACACACTGTTACACACAGGTATACACACGCACTATAATACACACTGTTACACACAGGTATACACACACGCACTATAATACACATTGTTACACACAGGTATACACACGCACTATAATACACACTGTTACACACAGGTATACACACGCACTATAACACACATTGTTACACACAGGTATACACACACGCACTATAATACACACTGTTACACACAGGTATACACACACGCACTATAACACACATTGTTACACACAGGTATACACACACGCACTATAATACACATTGTTACACACAGGTATACACACGCACTATAATACACACTGTTACACACAGGTATACACACACGCACTATAACACACATTGTTACACACAGGTATACACACACGCACTATAATACACATTGTTACACACAGGTATACACACGCACTATAATACACATTGTTACACACAGGTATACACACACGCACTATAATACACACTGTTACACACAGGTATACACACGCACTATAATACACATTGTTACACACAGGTATACACACACGCACTATAACACACATTGTTACACACAGGTATACACACACGCACTATAACACACACAGGTATACACACACGCACTATAATACACACTGTTACACACAGGTATACACACGCACTATAACACACATTGTTACACACAGGTATACACACACGCACTATAATACACACTGTTACACACAGGTATACACACGCACTATAACACACATTGTTACACACAGGTATACACACACGCACTATAATACACACTGTTACACACAGGTATACACACACGCACTATAACACACATTGTTACACACAGGTATACACACACGCACTATAATACACATTGTTACACACAGGTATACACACGCACTATAATACACACTGTTACACACAGGTATACACACACGCACTATAATACACACTGTTACACACAGGTATACACACACGCACTATAACACACACTGTTACACACAGGTATACACACACGCACTATAATACACACTGTTACACACAGGTATACACACACGCACTATAATACACACTGTTACACACAGGTATACACACACGCACTATAATACACACTGTTACACACAGGTATACACACGCACTATAACACACTGTTACACACAGGTATACACACGCACTATAACACACATTGTTACACACAGGTATACACACGCACTATAACACACACTGGTATACACACAGTATAGATATTTATACACATACAGTTTCACACACATATATATATCACTATATAAGTTTCCATCGTGTGTTACGCCTGCGTGCGCTGCACAGGTGTTACTATACGTATTTACTGAGGTAAATGCGCATTGTGCGTCGGTATTGGCGCAAGCACAGTGCGCGAGGCGGGGAGACAGTCGCTCTACTACGTATGCGCAAGCGCGAAGATGGGCGGGGGAAGGGAGTGAGAGAGAGAGAGACAGGGGAGAGGGTGAGAGAGAGACAGGGGAGAGGGGGGGGGAGAGAGACAAGGGAGGGGGGGAGAGAGACAAGGGAGGGGGGGAGAGACGAGGGGGGGAGAGAGGGAAGGGGAGAGACAGGGGAGAGAGGGGGGGAGAGACAGGGGAGAGAGGGGGGGGAGAGACAGGGGAGAGAGGGGGGGGAGAGACAGGGGAGAGAGGGGGGGGGAGAGACAGGGGAGAGAGGGGGGGGGAGAGACAGGGGAGAGAGGGGGGGGGAGAGACAGGGGAGAAGGGAGACAGGGGAGAGGGGGAGAAGGGAGACAGGGGAGAGGGGGCGTGAGAGACGAGGGGGGAGGGTGAGAGACGAGGGGGGGAGAGAGACGAGTGGGGGAGAGAGACAGGGGAGAGAGGGGGAGAGACGAGCGGGGGGGAGAGAGACGAGGGGGGAAAGGGAGACAGGGGGAGAGAGGGTAGGGGGAGAGAGACATAGGGAAGAGAGTGGGAGAGAGACATAGGGGAGAGGGTGGGAGAGAGTGACAGGGGAGAGGGTGGGAGAGAGACATGGCGGAGAGGGGGGGAGACATGGGGTAGGGGGGAGAGACAGGGAGAGGGTGGGAGAGAGACATGGGGAGAGAGACAGGGAGAGGGTGGAAGAGATGGGGGGAGAAACACGTGGGGAGAGAGACAGGGGAGCGGGTGGGAGAGGAACATGGGGGGAGAGACAGTGGAGGTGTGGTAGAGAAGCATGGAGGGAGACAGTGGAGAGGGTGGGAGAGAAACATGGGAGACAGTGGAGGCAGGGAGGGGGAGATACATGGAGGAGAGACCGGGAGGGGGTGGGGGAGAAACATGTGGGGAGAGAGACAGGGGAGAGGGTGGGAGAGACAGTGGAGTTGGGGTAGAGAAGCATGGGGGAGAGAGACATGAGGGATAGAAATAGGGGAGAGACCTGTGGGGGAGAGAGACAGGGGTGAGCGTGGGAGAGAGACATAGGGGAGGGGGTGAGAGAGAGTGACAGGGGAGAGGGTGGGAGAGAGACACGGGGGAGAGGGGGGAGAGAGACATGGGGTGGGGGGGGGAGAGACAGGGAGAGGGTGGGAGAGAGACATGGGGAGAGAGACAGGGAGAGGGTGGGAGAGAGACCGGGAGGGGGTGGGGGGGAGAGATGGGAGAGAAACACGTGGGGAGAGAGACAGGGGAGAGGGTGGGAGAGGAACATGGGGGGAGAGACAGTGGAGGTGTGGTAGAGAAGCATGGAGGGAGACAGTGGAGAGGGTGGGAGAGAGACATGGGAGACAGTGGAGGCAGGGAGGGGGAGATACATGTGGGGAGAGAGACAGGGGTGAGCGTGGGAGAGAGACATAGGGGAGGGGGTGAGAGAGAGTGACAGGGGAGAGGGTGGGAGAGAGACACGGGGGAGAGGGGGGAGAGAGACATGGGCTGGGGGGGAGAGACAGGGAGAGGGTGGGAGAGAGACATGGGGAGAGAGACAGGGAGAGGGTGGGAGAGAGACCGGGAGGGGGTGGGGGGGAGAGATGGGAGAGAAACACGTGGGGAGAGAGACAGGGGAGAGGGTGGGAGAGACAGTGGAGTTGGGGTAGAGAAGCATGGGGGAGAGAGACATGAGGGATAGAAATAGGGGAGAGACCTGTGGGGGAGAGAGACAGGGGAGAGGGTGGGAGAGAGACACGGGGGAGAGGGGGGAGAGAGACATGGGGTGGGGGGGGGGAGAGGGTGGGAGAGAGACATGGGGAGAGAGACAGGGAGAGGGTGGAAGAGATGGGGGGAGAAACACGTGGGGAGAGAGACAGGGGAGCGGGTGGGAGAGGAACATGGGGGGAGAGACAGTGGAGGTGTGGTAGAGAAGCATGGAGGGAGACAGTGGAGAGGGTGGGAGAGAAACATGGGAGACAGTGGAGGCAGGGAGGGGGAGATACATGGAGGAGAGACCGGGAGGGGGTGGGGGAGAAACATGTGGGGAGAGAGACAGGGGAGAGGGTGGGAGAGACAGTGGAGTTGGGGTAGAGAAGCATGGGGGAGAGAGACATGAGGGATAGAAATAGGGGAGAGACCTGTGGGGGAGAGAGACAGGGGTGAGCGTGGGAGAGAGACATAGGGGAGGGGGTGAGAGAGAGTGACAGGGGAGAGGGTGGGAGAGAGACACGGGGGAGAGGGGGGAGAGAGACATGGGGTGGGGGGGGAGAGACAGGGAGAGGGTGGGAGAGAGACATGGGGAGAGAGACAGGGAGAGGGTGGGAGAGAGACCGGGAGGGGGTGGGGGGGAGAGATGGGAGAGAAACACGTGGGGAGAGAGACAGGGGAGAGGGTGGGAGAGGAACATGGGGGGAGAGACAGTGGAGGTGTGGTAGAGAAGCATGGAGGGAGACAGTGGAGAGGGTGGGAGAGAGACATGGGAGACAGTGGAGGCAGGGAGGGGGAGATACATGTGGGAGAGAGACATAGGGGAGGGGGTGAGAGAGAGTGACAGGGGAGAGGGTGGGAGAGAGACACGGGGGAGAGGGGGGAGAGAGACATGGGCTGGGGGGGAGAGACAGGGAGAGGGTGGGAGAGAGACATGGGGAGAGAGACAGGGAGAGGGTGGGAGAGAGACCGGGAGGGGGTGGGGGGGGAGAGATGGGAGAGAAACACGTGGGGAGAGAGACAGGGGAGAGGGTGGGAGAGACAGTGGAGTTGGGGTAGAGAAGCATGGGGGAGAGAGACATAAGGGATAGAAATAGGGGAGAGACCTGTGGGGGAGAGAGACAGGGGTGAGCGTGGGAGAGAGACATAGGGGAGGGGGTGAGAGAGAGTGACAGGGGAGAGGGTGGGAGAGAGACACGGGGGAGAGGGGGGAGAGAGACATGGGGTGGGGGGGGGGGGGAGAGACAGGGAGAGGGTGGGAGAGAGACATGGGGAGAGAGACAGGGAGAGGGTGGGAGAGAGACCGGGAGGGGGTGGGGGGGAGAGATGGGAGAGAAACACGTGGGGAGAGAGACAGGGGAGAGGGTGGGAGAGGAACATGGGGGGAGAGACAGTGGAGGTGTGGTAGAAAAGCATGGAGGGAGACAGTGGAGAGGATGGGAGAGAGACATGGGAGACAGTGGAGGCAGGGAGGGGGAGATACATGGAGGAGAGACCGGGAGGGGTGGGGGAGAAACATGTGGGGAGAGAGACAGGGGAGAGGGTGGGAGAGACAGTGGAGTTGGGGTAGAGAAGCATGGGGGAGACATGAGGGATAGAAATAGGGGAGAGACCTGTGGGGGAGAGAGACAGGGGTGAGCGTGGGAGAGAGACATAGGGGAGGGGGTGAGAGAGAGTGACAGGGGAGAGGGTGGGAGAGAGACATGGGGATAGAGACTGGAGGGGGTGGGAGAGACGCATGGGGAGAGACAGGGGAGGGGTGGTAGTGAAGCATGGGGAGAGACGGGAGGGGGTGGTAGAGAAGCTTGGGGAGAGACAGTGGAGGTTTGGTAGAGAAGCATGGGGGAGAGAGACACAGGGGTGAGACAGTGGAGGTGTGGTAGAGAAGCATGGGGGAGAGAGACATGAGGGATAGAAATAGGGGAGAGACCTGTGGGGGAGAGAGACAGGGGGAGGGTGGGACTGAGACATGGGGGAGTGAGAGACATGGGGGAGTGAGAGACATGGGGGAGTGAGAGACATGGGGAGAGAGAGATAGGGGAAAGGGTCAGAGAGAGACATGGGGAGAGAGAAGGAGGGGAAAGGGAAAGAGACATGGGAGGGGGCGGGAGAGAAACATGTGGGGAGAGAGACAGGGGAGGGGGTGGGAGAGAAGCATGGGGGGAGATAGTGGAGGCGTGGTAGAGAAGCATGGGGGAGAGAAACATGTGGGGATATAGACGGGGGGTGGGATAGAAGCATGGGGGGAGACAGTCATGGCATGGTAGAGAAGCATGGGGGGAGAGAGACAGCGGAGAGGGGGGGAGAGAAATAGGGTAGAGACATGGGAGACTGACATGAGAGATAGGTGAAAGGTCAGAGAGAGACATGGGGGGAAAGGGGACGAGAGGAGGGGGAGAGAGAGAGATAGAGCACAGAGGGAGAGAGAGAGAAGGAGGGAGGGAGAGAGAGACAGAGCAGATCATATATGATACCGTCCTTTATGACTGGTAAGTTACTAGTATAGAGATATACACACAGTCACACATAGATATTTATACACACACAGTCACACATCCCCTCCCACAGTGACCCCTCCTCAGCTCCCGCCAGTCTGGGCCCAGCTCTGACTGCGGCTTCCTCTAGTGCTGAGAGACCAGGATCTTATCTAGGGCTGGAGAGAGAGCAGGAGACAGGGAGACACAGACAGCTGATACAGACTGGCAGGGGCACTGTGATACTGACTGGCAGGGTAACATTGGTACAGACTGGCAGGGGCACTGTGATACTGACTGGCAGGGTAACACTGGTACAGACTGGCAGGGGCACTGTGATACTGAATGGCAGGGTAACATAAGTACAGACTGGCAGGGGCACTGTGATACTGACTGGCAGGGTAACATTGGTACAGACTGGCAGGGGCACTGTGATACTGAATGGCAGGGTAACATTGGTACAGACTGGCAGGGGCACTGTGATACTGAATGGCAGGGTAACATTGGTACAGATTGGCAGGGGCACCGTGATACTGACTGGCAGGGTAACACTGGTACAGACTGGCAGGGGCACTGTGATACTGACTGGCAGGGTAACATTGGTAGAGACTGGCAGGGGCACTGTGATACTAACTGGCAGGGTAACATTGGTAGAGACTGGTAGGGGCACTGTGATACTAACTGGCAGGGTAACATTGGTACTGACTGGCAGGGTAACACTGGTACAGACTGGCAGGGGCACTGTGATACTGAATGGCAGGGTAACATTGGTACAGACTGGCAGGGGCACTGTGATACTGAATGGCAGGGTAACATTGGTACAGATTGGCAGGGGCACCGTGATACTAACTGGCAGGGTAACATTGGTAGAGACTGGCAGGGGCACTGTGATACTGACTGGCAGGGTAACATTGGTAGAGACTGGTAGGGGCACTGTGATACTAACTGGCAGGGTAACATTGGTACTGACTGGCAGGGTAACACTGGTACAGACTGGCAGGGGCACTGTGATACTGACTGGCAGGGTAACATTGGTAGAGACTGGCAGGGGCACTGTGATACTGACTGGCAGGGTAACATTGGTAGAGACTGGTAGGGGCACTGTGATACTGACTGGCAGGGTAACATTGGTACTGACTGGCAGGGTAACACTGGTACAGACTGGCAGGGGCACTGTGATACTGACTGGCAGGGTAACATTGGTAGAGACTGGCAGGGGCACTGTGATACTGACTGGCAGGGTAACATTGGTACAGACTGGCAGGGGCACTGTGATACTGAATGGCAGGGTATCATTGGTACAGACTGGCAGGGGCACTGTGATACTGAATGGCAGGGTAACATTGGTACAGATTGGCAGGGGCACCGTGATACTGACTGGCAGGGTAACACTGGTATAGACTTGCAGGGGCACTGTGATACTGACTGTAACGGATCTACTGGCACCCCGACCGGGTACCTCCGTTGATGGATGCGTCCTAGCTTGCGTTGAGGCCTACAAGCACCGCACCGGACACCAAAACCACCACAGACTCCAAGGATAGTACATCAGGAACAAGCTTTCAGTAGTTACAGCTCAAGGGAGTATGCAGAAGCATAGCAATCCCCAGTATGATAACGATCCCCTCAAATAACGAGACAAGGCTACGTTTTGAAGGGTCAAGAGGAACTATCTTTTAATGACAGGGAATCTCCTTTTATGCAATGCTGCCCTCTGAAGGGCTACACCCACATAATTATCACAACAGCCAATTATATACATGGTTCAACCCCCACGTCTCCTCCCCTCAGATAACAGGTAACACAATTAGAACAGACACAATTTTAACCACATTCTGGATGTACCCCAAATACAGGGGGTACACCTTCAAGTCCCGCACCATTCAATATCTCTCACCCAGGGGAACAACATATACAAAAATGGCATGAATCAGACCAGGGGTTCAAAAGTTAGTAAAAGTATGTTTTTACACATAACATACAGACATTGCACATATCCCCCATACAATACACATATAGGACAATAGGTGAGTCACACCTCCCTGGCAACTTGGATACAATCCGACATTAATTAGATCATGCTTCTTTGTTCTTATCAGAGAATGAAAACACTTTGGAAAATGCAAGGATCCTTTACAACTTTCTTATCTCTTGAATCTCTGTAACAGGATTATCTATTAGCCTAGGTCTGCAAAAGTCTGGCTAATATTCTGAGCCAATATATTCTGTAGAACATCAACCAACATATATATAGTAGGATCATATTTTAACCATAATTTTAACCATAATAATCATAAAACAGTTTAAAACAATGATGGGTTCCGCTACACACCTCCCCCGTGACCATAAGCCGGCATACACGGTCTGATCCCAACGGATCGGCCTGGGGATGTCCGGACAAAAGTATTTGTTGGTCAATTCTCTAGTTTGACAACCCATCAGCATTACTGCAATTCACATTTACTCACATTTCCCATATCCCCAGATAGCTGGGATCTGAGCACACAAAATCACTGAATAGCGCTCAGATCCTCTTCACACAGTTCAATTGCCATGTAGCTAAAGTCTTTCCCATAGTCTTTTATTATATGAATGGGCTTCATGGCACAGTTATCTGGGGTATCATGGTTCACACAGGGCAAGTACAGAATGACCCCCCTGTATGTAAAGGGCCAGAATGAGTGACTTACACACTGGTTCCAAAGGGCAATATGTACCAGGGCCATAGTCGCAGGGCAGGAGGCTGGCAAACAGTCCTCTCCAAGACAAAGTGGCGAAGGGCACTTCGTCACACATCTCTCCTTTGGGGGGAAGTCTAACCAGGTACCTGGATATTTTGCTGTGGTGATGGGGCAACACGCTGAGGGGACTTGAGGGGCAGAGGCCAGCGGCACTCTGCCCTGATGCCAGCTCTTCTGCTGGTATAACCTGCAGGACATCCTGCTCTGTACAAGGGACAAAGGGAGGGCAGAGGCCGACTGCACTCTGCCCCGCTGTCAGCTCTTCTGCTGGGGTACTTGGGACATATTCCGGCTCAGTAGCCAGGGAAACGTGGGGGTCAGTGGGGGTTAACATTTCCTCTGTTAACCCTGGGGCCACATTAGAAGTTAGCTGGGGAGGGGAATTTGTACTTACCCCCTCCTCCGGTTGTCCCAGTGACAGTAGTTGGGGATCTGGACAAGCTGTGGGCGCAGAGACCACGGTCCCATCTGCGCTGTCTGGGAGATTGGTGTCTCCCCTGGTTAGGGTAAACTGTCGCTGGGGGGGAAGGACGACACCTTCTGCCCCCTGTGTTTCACACTGCCCCTGGGGGGGAAGGACGACACCTTTGGCCCCCTGGGGTACCCACTGCTGCTGTGGAGGAAGGTCAACACCTTCTGCTCCCTGGGGTACACACTGCCGCTTGGGGGGAAGGACGACACCTTCTGCCCCCTGGGGTTCACACTGCCGCTGGGGGAGAAGGACGACACCTTCTGCTCCCTGGGGTTCACACTGCCGCTGGGGGGATAGGACGACACCTTCTGCCCCCTGGGGTTCACACTGCCGCTGGGGGGGAAGGACGACACGTTCTGCCCCCTGGGGTTCACACTGCCGCTGGGGGGGAAGGACGACACCTTCTGCCCCCTGGGGTTCACACTGCCGCTGGGGGGGAAGGACTACACCTTCTGCCCCCTGGGGGTCACACTGCCGCTGGGGGGGAAGGATGACACCTTCTGCCCCCTGGGGTTCACACTGCCGCTGGGAGGGAAGGATGACTCCTTCTGCCCCCTGGGGTTCACACTGCTGCTGGGGGGGAAGGACGACACCTTCTGCCCCCTGGGGTTCACACTGCTGCTGGGAGGGAAGGACGACACCTTCTGCCCCCTGGGGTTCACACTGCCGCTGGAGGGGAAGGACGACACCTTCTGCCCTCTGTAGGGCCGGTAGAGAGACCTCGGTCCCATCTCTACCTGCCATCTGGAGGTCATCCCAGGAGCAGTCAATGAAGTCTGGTTCTGCTTGTCGAGTAGGTTGGGGCTGCACAAGGCTGAGCAGGTGTTGGTAGTCCTGCTCCAGCTCCCACTCTCTCGTTACCAGGTGGGTCATGTCTTTGCTCACCTCGCCTTCATCATCCCAGACATACATGCCCATCCGGTAGTCGTAGATGTCCCAAAACCTAGACCCCTCCGTGCTGCCAAGATCAATATCGTCCTCCAAGGCATCCCATAATAAACCCGGGCCATCATAATCATCCCCCTCCGGTAAGTCGTGTTCAGACGTCCAGGGGGTAAGTCGAACGGTATGCCACCAGAGGGCCTGGTATGCGTTGTCTAGCCAGATCTCTCGCCATACCAGGGTCTCTAGTCTTGTCACCCACTCATCCAGGGGCTGCTGTCCCAATAGATACATCCGCATCGCCACACGCTTCTGTAGCCGCTGCTCATCACTGGGGAGACTCTCACCTCGCCGCCATTGGGCATCTTCCAGGGCATCATACCAGAGTTCCTTTCTGTCTGCATCCCTGTAGTCCGCGGCCGCCTCCTCCTCCTCATCATGAAACGCTGTCTGAAAACTAGCCGGTTCCATCCTGCTGTAGCCAGGGGCGCTGTACGGATACTAGCGTTGCCCTTAATTTGTAACTCCAAACGTTACTGGTGTCTCCGTGCTGCTTTTCCTCTTACTAGGACGCCATCCCACCACTGCCAGCCAATGTAACGGATCTACTGGCACCCCGACCGGGTACCTCCGTTGATGGATGCGTCCTAGCTTGCGTTGAGGCCTACAAGCACCGCACCGGACACCAAAACCACCACAGACTCCAAGGATAGTACATCAGGAACAAGCTTTCAGTAGTTACAGCTCAAGGGAGTATGCAGAAGCATAGCAATCCCCAGTATGATAACGATCCCCTCAAATAACGAGACAAGGCTACGTTTTGAAGGGTCAAGAGGAACTATCTTTTAATGACAGGGAATCTCCTTTTATGCAATGCTGCCCTCTGAAGGGCTACACCCACATAATTATCACAACAGCCAATTATATACATGGTTCAACCCCCACGTCTCCTCCCCTCAGATAACAGGTAACACAATTAGAACAGACACAATTTTAACCACATTCTGGATGTACCCCAAATACAGGGGGTACACCTTCAAGTCCCGCACCATTCAATATCTCTCACCCAGGGGAACAACATATACAAAAATGGCATGAATCAGACCAGGGGTTCAAAAGTTAGTAAAAGTATGTTTTTACACATAACATACAGACATTGCACATATCCCCCATACAATACACATATAGGACAATAGGTGAGTCACACCTCCCTGGCAACTTGGATACAATCCGACATTAATTAGATCATGCTTCTTTGTTCTTATCAGAGAATGAAAACACTTTGGAAAATGCAAGGATCCTTTACAACTTTCTTACCTCTTGAATCTCTGTAACAGGATTATCTATTAGCCTAGGTCTGCAAAAGTCTGGCTAATATTCTGAGCCAATATATTCTGTAGAACATCAACCAACATATATATAGTAGGATCATATTTTAACCATAATTTTAACCATAATAATCATAAAACAGTTTAAAACAATGATGGGTTCCGCTACACTGACTGGCAGGGTAACATTGGTAGAGACTGGTAGGGGCACTGTGATACTGACTGGCAGGGTAACATTGGTACAGACTGGCAGGGTAACATTGGTACAGATTGGCAGGGGCACTGTTATACTGACTGGTAGGGTAACATTGGTACAGACTGGCAGGGTAACATTGGTACAGATTGGCAGGGGCACTGTGATACTGACTGGCAGGGTAACATTGGTACAGGCTGGCACAGACACAGAGAGTCTTGGCATATGCAGATTGGGATAGATTGGATGAAGAGTATAGAGACTGGCACCTCACAAACTGCTAAGGGCAGAGAAAGGACTACTAAATATTTAAAGGGGCATGGAGGCCTGATATACACCTATAGGGAGGATGAGATTTAGCAACGACATGGTGGCACAAACTGGCAGCAGAAAGTAGTACACATAGGCTGCAAAGGCATAGGCAGCCATTATATACAGGGTGGAAGGAAAGAAAAGTATCCTGGCAAGAAATATTACGCTACCTGGCCCAAACATACTGGCAGGGTACATGCAGACTCTTTGAGATAATATTGGCACACATTGGTAGGGACACAGAAAGCCTGGGGCACAGAGGTTCACAGAATCACAGAGCACCGGGCACACAAACAGGTGGCAGAACTGTAACGGAACCCATCACTGTTTTACCCTGTTTTATGGTTATGGTTAAAATATGATCCTACTGTTATACTGTATGTATGTTGGTTTATGCTCTGCAGAATATTAGCCCAGACTATTGCAGACCTTGGCATAATAGATAATCCTATTACAGAGACTCCTCATAAGATAAGGAAGTCTATTGTATAAAGTGTTTTCATTATCAGACATAAGAACAAAGAAGGATGATCTAATCAATCTCTGATTGTATCAAAGTTGCCAGGTAGCCTCAAGGAGGTGTGACCCACCTATTGTCCCTCTATGTGTATTGTGTGGCCAATTATGGGGGATGTGTATTGCCTGTGGGAAGAGATGTGTATACATATTTCTGCATATAACAAAATAAAGTCAGTATTCATTTGACTCCCAATTAAGTGTCGTCCAATATGGGAGGTCGGGGATGGTGAGACTGTAGTGCTTCTTGGATATTTTACCGTATACCAGCGGAGATATTGGATTCGTGTTCCAACTCCGTTACATTTGGTGGCAAGTGGCGGAATTGTTCCCACGGTCAGAAGGACAGCTACAGGAGACACCATTTCGTGGAGTTACAAATTGAGGGCAACGCTAGTATCCGTACAGCGCCCCTGGCTACAGCAGGATGGAACCGGCTAGTTTTCGGACAGCGTTCCATGATGAGGAGGAGGAGGCGGCCGCGGACTACAGGGATGCAGACAGAAAGGAACTCATGGAGGGAGACCGGGCAGCGGCTACAGTACCTCTTACGGACAGCACACAGACTGAGTTTGGAAGAGAACTCCAAAGCAGACTGGCCTTTTTCCCAGGTACGCTTCCCATAAGAACCTTGGAATAGTTAATGACAGATGTCCACGAATACATAATGGAAAAGCAGAGGGCACAGGAGCGGTCCATCTTGGGAGCTGCTAACCCACCTCCCACCATTAACCCCCCTCCCCAGCACTGCGTCCGGGTGGTGGGAACTACCAAACGCCTCCACGGTACATCAGGTGCCACACGTGTAACCAGCAGGGCCACATGCAGAGAGACTGTCCCAGAAACAGAAACCGCTCCACGTGGAATACTCCAACTAATTCCCCTCCCCAGCGACAGTGTGTATCCCAGGGAGCAGAAGGTGCCGTCCTTCTACCCCAGCGACAGTGTGTATCCCAGGGAGCAGAAGGTGCCGTCCTTCCTCCCCAGCGACAGTGTGTATCTCAGGGAGCAGAAGGTGCCGTCCTTCCTCCCCAGCGACAGTGTGTACTCCAGGGAGCAGAAGGTGCCGTCCTTCCTCCCCAGCGGCAGTGTGTACTCCAGGGAGCAGAAGGTGCCGTCCTTCCTCCCCAGCGGCAGTGTGTACCCCAGGGAGCAGAAGGTGCCGTCCTTCCTCCCCAGCGGCAGTGTGTACCCCAGGGGGCCGAAGGTGTCCTTCCCCCCCCCCCCCCCAGCGGCAGTGTGTATCCCAGGGAGCAGAAGGTGCCGTCCGTCCCCCCCAGCGGCAGTGTGTACCCCAGGGAGCAGAAGGTACCGTCCTTCCTCCCCAGCGGCAGTGTGTACCCCAGGGAGCAGAAGGTGCCGTCCTTCCTCCCCAGCGGCAGTGTGTACCCCAGGGAGCAGAAGGTGCCGTCCTTCCTCCCCAGCGGCAGTGTGTAGCCCAGGGGGCCAAAGGTGTCGTCCTTCCCCCCCAGCGGCAGTGTGAACCCCAGGGAGCTTAAGGTGTCGCCCTCTCCCCCCAGCGACAGCTTACCCGAACAAGGGGAGACACCAATCCCCCAGACGGCGCAGATGGGACCGTGGTCTCTGTGCCTGACCTACCGGGATACTGGACAGCCTGTCCAGATCCCCAACTACCCTCACTGGGACAACCGGAGGCGGGGGTAAGTACAAATTCCCCTCCCCAGCTTACTCCTAATGTGGCCCCAGGGTTAACAGAGGAAATGTTAACCCCCACTGACCCCCAACTTTCCCTGGCTACTGAGCCGGAATATGTCCCAAGTACCCCAGCAGAAGAGCTGACAGCGGGGCAGAGTGCAGTCGGCCTCTGCCCTCCCTTTGTCCCTTGTACAGAGCAGGATGTCCTGCAGGTTATACCAGCAGAAGAGCTGGCATCAGGGCAGAGAGCCGCTGGCCTCTGCCCCTCAAGTCCCCTCAGCGTGTTGCCCCATCACCACAGCAAAATATCCAGGTGCCTGGTTAGACTTCCCCCCAAAGGGGAGATGTGTGACGAAGTGCCCTTCGCCACTTTGTCCTGGAGAGGACTTATTGCCAGCCTCCTGCCCTGCGACTATGGCCCTGGGACATATTGCCCTTTAAAAAAAGTATTTGGCCATATAAGAGTGTATGTCCCTCATTCTGGCCCTTTAAATACAGGGGGTCATTCGGTACTTGCCCTGTGGGAGCGGTAATACCCCAGATAGCTATGCCATGGAGCCCATTCATATAATGAAAGACTATGGGAAAGACTTTAGCTACATGGCAATTGAACTGTGTGAAGAGGATCTGAGCGCTATTCGGTAGTTTTGTGCGCTCAGATCCCAGCTATCTGGGGATATGTGAAATGTGAGTAAATGTGAATTGCAGTAATGCTGATGGGTTGTCAAACTAGAGAATTGACCAACAAATACTTTTGTCCGGACATCCCCAGGCCGATCCGTTGGGATCAGACCGTGTATGCCGGCTTATGGTCACGGGGGAAATGTGTAACGGAACCCATCACTGTTTTACCCTGTTTTATGGTTATGGTTAAAATATGATCCTACTATATGTATGTTGGTTGATGCTCTGCAGAATATTGTCCCAGACCTTTACAGCTACTTGGCATGGGAGATAATCTTGTTACAGCGACTCTGCATAAGATAAAGGAAGTCTATTGTATACAGTGTTTTCATTCTCAGATAAGAACAAAGAAGTGTAATTGAATCAATGTCTGATTGTATCAAAGTTGCCAGGGAGGTGTGACCCCCCTATTGTTCTCTTTATGTGTATTGTGTGTGGCCAAATATGGGCATGGGTATTACCTGTGGCCAAAGAGATGTATAAATATTTCTGCAATAACAAAATAAAGTCAGTATTCATTTGACTCCCAAATTGTGTGTCGTCCAATATGGGAGGTCGGGAATGGTGAAACTGTAGTGCCTCATGGGTATTTTATCGTATACCAGCGGAGATTTTGGACTGCGTGTTCCTGCTCCGTTACAGTATGTATGTTGGTTTATGCTCTGCAGAATATTGGCCCAGACTATTGCAGACCTTGGCATGGGAGATAATCCTATTACAGAGACTCCTCATAAAATAAGGAAGTCTATTGTATAAAGTGTTTTCATTATCAGACATAATAACAAAGAAGGATGATCTAATCAATGTCTGATTGTATCAAAGTAGCCAGGTAGCCTCAAGGAGGTGTGACCCACCTATTGTCCCTCTATGTGTATTGTGTGGCCAACTATGGGGGATGTGTATTGCCTGTGGCCAAAGAGATGTGTATATATATTTCTGCATATAACAAAATAAAGTCAGTATTCATTTGACTCCCAATTGAGTGTCGTCCAATATGGGAGGTCGGGGATGGTAAAACTGTAGTGCTTCTTGGATATTTTACCGTATACCAGCGGAGATATTGGATTCGTGTTCCAACTCCGTTACAAGAACATAGCGGCCGGGTGCACACCTACTATCCCATAGAAATGCATGGAGATTAGCCTGGCACATAGGTACTGGAAGAGGAGAGAGAAGCCTGGCATAGATTAGCACTGGTTCAAGAGATGGTAGGTACACATAGAATGGCAGAAGTACCACAATATCTGGTATGTGCAGGTCTGGGCACAACGTTTATGGGCACATAGAGACCAGACTATCACTAACTGTCAGGGTTCAGAGTCATAAAACACACTATTATAGACTGGCACAGGTGTAGAAAGGCATGGCATATGCTGGAAGGGTGCAGAGAGGCATGGCAATCAATGGTGCAGAGTAGCAGAGCGGTATGGCACATGCTGGCACTGACTTGCTGGATTCAGAGAGGCATGGCGGCTACTAGTACAAACTGGTGGGGTGTAGAGCAGTATAACAGATGCTGGCACTAACTGTGCTACATACTGAGTGCCAGTGTCCTGCTGCCCCGTCTCTCTCTGTATTACACACTCAGTGCCAGTGTCCTGCTGCCCCGTCTCTCTCTGTATTACACACTCAGTGCCAGTGTCCTGCTGCCCCGTCTCTCTGTATTACACACTCAGTGCCAGTGTCCTGCTGCCCCCGTCTCTCTCTGTATTACACACTCAGTGCCAGTGTCCTGCTGCCCCCGTCTCTCTCTGTATTACACACTCAGTGCCAGTGTCCTGCTGCCCCGTCTCTCTGTATTACACACTCAGTGCCAGTGTCCTGCTGCCCCCGTCTCTCTCTGTATTACACACTCAGTGCCAGTGCCCTGCTGCCCCCGTCTCTCTGTATTACACACTCAGTGCCAGTGTCCTGCTGCCCCGTCTCTCTCTGTATTACACACTCAGTGCCAGTGTCCTGCTGCCCCCGTCTCTCTGTATTACACACTCAGTGCCAGTGCCCTGCTGCCTCCGTCTCTCTGTATTACACACTCAGTGCCAGTGTCCTGCTGCCCCCGTCTCTCTGTATTACACACTCAGTGCCAGTGTCCTGCTGCCCCCGTCTCTCTGTATTACACACTCAGTGCCAGTGTCCTGCTGCCCCCGTGTCTCTGTATTACACACTCAGTGCCAGTGTCCTGCTGCCCCCGTCTCTCTGTATTACACACTCAGTGCCAGTGTCCTGCTGCCCCCGTCTCTCTCTGTATTACACACTCAGTGCCAGTGTCCTGCTGCCCCGTCTCTCTCTGTATTACACACTCAGTGCCAGTGTCCTGCTGCCTCCGTCTCTCTGTATTACACACTCAGTGCCAGTGTCCTGCTGCCCCCGTCTCTCTGTATTACACACTCAGTGCCAGTGTCCTGCTGCCCCCGTCTCTCTCTGTATTACACACTCAGTGCCAGTGCCCTGCTGCCCCCGTCTCTCTGTATTACACACTCAGTGCCAGTGTCCTGCTGCCCCGTCTCTCTGTATTACACACTCAGTGCCAGTGTCCTGCTGCCCCGTCTCTCTCTGTATTACACACTCAGTGCCAGTGTCCTGCTGCCCCGTCTCTCTCTGTATTACACACTCAGTGCCAGTGTCCTGCTGCCCCCGTCTCTCTCTGTATTACACACTCAGTGCCAGTGCCCTGCTGCCCTCGTCTCTCTGTATTACACACTCAGTGCCAGTGTCCTGCTGCCCCGTCTCTCTGTATTACACACTCAGTGCCAGTGTCCTGCTGCCCCCGTCTCTCTCTGTATTACACACTCAGTGCCAGTGCCCTGCTGCCCCCGTCTCTCTGTATTACACACTCAGTGCCAGTGTCCTGCTGCCCCGTCTCTCTCTGTATTACACACTCAGTGCCAGTGTCCTGCTGCCCCGTCTCTCTCTGTATTACACACTCAGTGCCAGTGCCCTGCTGCCCCCGTCTCTCTCTGTATTACACACTCAGTGCCAGTGCCCTGCTGCCCCCGTCTCTCTCTGTATTACACACTCAGTGCCAGTGTCCTGCTGCCCCGTCTCTCTCTGTATTACACACTCAGTGCCAGTGTCCTGCTGCCCCGTCTCTCTCTGTATTACACACTCAGTGCCAGTGCCCTGCTGCCCCCGTCTCTCTCTGTATTACACACTCAGTGCCAGTGCCCTGCTGCCCCCGTCTCTCTCTGTATTACACACTCAGTGCCAGTGTCCTGCTGCCCCCGTCTCTCTCTGTATTACACACTCAGTGCCAGTGTCCTGCTGCCCCGTCTCTCTCTGTATTACACACTCAGTGCCAGTGTCCTGCTGCCCCCGTCTCTCTCTGTATTACACACTCAGTGCCAGTGTCCTGCTGCCTCCGTCTCTCTGTATTACACACTCAGTGCCAGTGTCCTGCTGCCCCCGTCTCTCTGTATTACACACTCAGTGCCAGTGTCCTGCTGCCCCCGTCTCTCTCTGTATTACACACTCAGTGCCAGTGTCCTGCTGCCCCGTCTCTCTGTATTACACACTCAGTGCCAGTGTCCTGCTGCCCCCGTCTCTCTCTGTATTACACACTCAGTGCCAGTGTCCTGCTGCCCCCGTCTCTCTGTATTACACACTCAGTGCCAGTGTCCTGCTGCCCCCGTCTCTCTCTGTATTACACACTCAGTGCCAGTGTCCTGCTGCCCCCGTCTCTCTGTATTACACACTCAGTGCCAGTGTCCTGCTGCCCCCGTCTCTCTCTGTATTACACACTCAGTGCCAGTGTCCTGCTGCCCCGTCTCTCTGTATTACACACTCAGTGCCAGTGTCCTGCTGCCCCCGTCTCTCTGTATTACACACTCAGTGCCAGTGTCCTGCTGCCCCCGTCTCTCTGTATTACACACTCAGTGCCAGTGTCCTGCTGCCCCGTCTCTCTCTGTATTACACACTCAGTGCCAGTGTCCTGCTGCCTCCGTCTCTCTGTATTACACACTCAGTGCCAGTGTCCTGCTGCCCCGTCTCTCTCTGTATTACACACTCAGTGCCAGTGTCCTGCTGCCCCCGTCTCTCTCTGTATTACACACTCAGTGCCAGTGTCCTGCTGCCCCGTCTCTCTGTATTACACACTCAGTGCCAGTGTCCTGCTGCCCCGTCTCTCTGTATTACACACTCAGTGCCAGTGTCCTGCTGCCCCCGTCTCTCTGTATTACACACTCAGTGCCAGTGTCCTGCTGCCCCCGTCTCTCTGTATTACACACTCAGTGCCAGTGTCCTGCTGCCCCCGTCTCTCTGTATTACACACTCAGTGCCAGTGTCCTGCTGCCCCGTCTCTCTCTGTATTACACACTCAGTGCCAGTGTCCTGCTGCCCCCCGTCTCTCTGTATTACACACTCAGTGCCAGTGCCCTGCTGCCCCCGTCTCTCTGTATTACACACTCAGTGCCAGTGTCCTGCTGCCCCCGTCTCTCTCTGTATTACACACTCAGTGCCAGTGTCCTGCTGCCCCGTCTCTCTCTGTATTACACACTCAGTGCCAGTGTCCTGCTGCCCCCGTCTCTCTGTATTACACACTCAGTGCCAGTGTCCTGCTGCCCCGTCTCTCTCTGTATTACACACTCAGTGCCAGTGTCCTGCTGCCCCGTCTCTCTCTGTATTACACACTCAGTGCCAGTGTCCTGCTGCCCCCGTCTCTCTGTATTACACACTCAGTGCCAGTGTCCTGCTGCCCTCGTCTCTCTGTATTACACACTCAGTGCCAGTGTCCTGCTGCCCCCGTCTCTCTGTATTACACACTCAGTGCCAGTGTCCTGCTGCCCCCGTCTCTCTCTGTATTACACACTCAGTGCCAGTGTCCTGCTGCCCCCGTCTCTCTGTATTACACACTCAGTGCCAGTGTCCTGCTGCCCCGTCTCTCTCTGTATTACACACTCAGTGCCAGTGTCCTGCTGCCCCGTCTCTCTCTGTATTACACACTCAGTGCCAGTGTCCTGCTGCCCCGTCTCTCTGTATTACACACTCAGTGCCAGTGTCCTGCTGCCCCGTCTCTCTGTATTACACACTTAGTGCCAGTGTCCTGCTGCCCCGTCTCTCTCTGTATTACACACTCAGTGCCAGTGTCCTGCTGCCTCCGTCTCTCTGTATTACACACTCAGTGCCAGTGTCCTGCTGCCCCCGTCTCTCTGTATTACACACTCAGTGCCAGTGTCCTGCTGCCCCCGTCTCTCTGTATTACACACTCAGTGCCAGTGTCCTGCTGCCCCGTCTCTCTCTGTATTACACACTCAGTGCCAGTGTCCTGCTGCCCCCGTCTCTCTCTGTATTACACACTCAGTGCCAGTGCCCTGCTGCCCCGTCTCTCTGTATTACACACTCAGTGCCAGTGTCCTGCTGCCCCCGTCTCTCTCTGTATTACACACTCAGTGCCAGTGTCCTGCTGCCCCCGTCTCTCTGTATTACACACTCAGTGCCAGTGCCCTGCTGCCCCGTCTCTCTGTATTACACACTCAGTGCCAGTGTCCTGCTGCCCCCGTCTCTCTCTGTATTACACTCAGTGCCAGTGTCCTGCTGCCCCCCGTCTCTCTCTGTATTACACACTCAGTGCCAGTGTCCTGCTGCCCCGTCTCTCTGTATTACACACTCAGTGCCAGTGTCCTGCTGCCCCCGTCTCTCTCTGTATTACACACTCAGTGCCAGTGTCCTGCTGCCCCCGTCTCTCTCTGTATTACACACTCAGTGCCAGTGTCCTGCTGCCCCCGTCTCTCTCTGTATTACACACTCAGTGCCAGTGTCCTGCTGCCCCCGTCTCTCTGTATTACACACTCAGTGCCAGTGCCCTGCTGCCCCGTCTCTCTGTATTACACACTCAGTGCCAGTGTCCTGCTGCCCCCGTCTCTCTCTGTATTACACACTCAGTGCCAGTGTCCTGCTGCCCCCGTCTCTCTCTGTATTACACACTCAGTGCCAGTGTCCTGCTGCCCCCGTCTCTCTCTGTATTACACACTCAGTGCCAGTGTCCTGCTGCCCCCGTCTCTCTGTATTACACACTCAGTGCCAGTGTCCTGCTGCCCCCGTCTCTCTCTGTATTACACACTCAGTGCCAGTGTCCTGCTGCCCCCGTCTCTCTCTGTATTACACACTCAGTGCCAGTGTCCTGCTGCCCCCGTCTCTCTGTATTACACACTCAGTGCCAGTGTCCTGCTGCCCCCGTCTCTCTGTATTACACACTCAGTGCCAGTGTCCTGCTGCCCCCCGTCTCTCTGTATTACACACTCAGTGCCAGTGTCCTGCTGCCCCCGTCTCTCTGTATTACACACTCAGTGCCAGTGTCCTGCTGCCCCCGTCTCTCTGTATTACACACTCAGTGCCAGTGTCCTGCTGCCCCCGTCTCTCTGTATTACACACTCAGTGCCAGTGTCCTGCTGCCCCCGTCTCTCTGTATTACACACTCAGTGCCAGTGTCCTGCTGCCCCGTCTCTCTGTATTACACACTCAGTGCCAGTGTCCTGCTGCCCCGTCTCTCTCTGTATTACACACTCAGTGCCAGTGTCCTGCTGCCCCCGTCTCTCTGTATTACACACTCAGTGCCAGTGTCCTGCTGCCCCGTCTCTCTGTATTACACACTCAGTGCCAGTGCCCTGCTGCCCCCGTCTCTCTCTGTATTACACACTCAGTGCCAGTGTCCTGCTGCCCCGTCTCTCTGTATTACACACTCAGTGCCAGTGTCCTGCTGCCCCCGTCTCTCTGTATTACACACTCAGTGCCAGTGTCCTGCTGCCCCCGTCTCTCTGTATTACACACTCAGTGCCAGTGTCCTGCTGCCCCGTCTCTCTGTATTACACACTCAGTGCCAGTGCCCTGCTGCCCCCGTCTCTCTGTATTACACACTCAGTGCCAGTGTCCTGCTGCCCCGTCTCTCTGTATTACACACTTAGTGCCAGTGCCCTGCTGCCCCCGTCTCTCTGTATTACACACTCAGTGCCAGTGTCCTGCTGCCCCGTCTCTCTGTATTACACACTCAGTGCCAGTGTCCTGCTGCCCCCGTCTCTCTGTATTACACACTCAGTGCCAGTGTCATGCTGCCCCGTCTCTCTCTGTATTACACACTCAGTGCCAGTGTCCTGCTGCCCCCGTCTCTCTGTATTACACACTCAGTGCCAGTGTCCTGCTGCCCCCGTCTCTCTGTATTACACACTCAGTGCCAGTGTCCTGCTGCCCCGTCTCTCTCTGTATTACACACTCAGTGCCAGTGTCCTGCTGCCCCCGTCTCTCTGTATTACACACTCAGTGCCAGTGTCCTGCTGCCCCCGTCTCTCTGTATTACACACTCAGTGCCAGTGTCATGCTGCCCCGTCTCTCTCTGTATTACACACTCAGTGCCAGTGTCCTGCTGCCCCCGTCTCTCTGTATTACACACTCAGTGCCAGTGTCCTGCTGCCCCCGTCTCTCTGTATTACACACTCAGTGCCAGTGTCCTGCTGCCCCGTCTCTCTCTGTATTACACACTCAGTGCCAGTGTCCTGCTGCCCCGTCTCTCTCTGTATTACACACTCAGTGCCAGTGTCCTGCTGCCCCGTCTCTCTCTGTATTACACACTCAGTGCCAGTGTCCTGCTGCCCCCGTCTCTCTGTATTACACACTCAGTGCCAGTGCCCTGCTGCCCCCGTCTCTCTCTGTATTACACACTCAGTGCCAGTGTCCTGCTGCCCCCGTCTCTCTGTATTACACACTCAGTGCCAGTGTCCTGCTGCCCCCGTCTCTCTGTATTACACACTCAGTGCCAGTGCCCTGCTGCCCCTGTCTCTCTGTATTACACACTCAGTGCCAGTGTCCTGCTGCCCCCGTCTCTCTGTATTACACACTCAGTGCCAGTGTCCTGCTGCCCCCGTCTCTCTGTATTACACACTCAGTGCCAGTGTCCTGCTGCCCCCGTCTCTCTGTATTACACACTCAGTGCCAGTGTCCTGCTGCCCCGTCTCTCTGTATTACACACTCAGTGCCAGTGTCCTGCTGCCCCGTCTCTCTCTGTATTACACACTCAGTGCCAGTGTCCTGCTGCCCCCGTCTCTCTGTATTACACACTCAGTGCCAGTGTCCTGCTTCCCCGTCTCTCTGTATTACACACTCAGTGCCAGTGTCCTGCTGCCTCCGTCTCTCTGTATTACACACTCAGTGCCAGTGTCCTGCTGCCCCGTCTCTCTCTGTATTACACACTCAGTGCCAGTGTCCTGCTGCCCCCGTCTCTCTGTATTACACACTCAGTGCCAGTGCCCTGCTGCCCCGTCTCTCTGTATTACACACTCAGTGCCAGTGTCCTGCTTCCCCGTCTCTCTGTATTACACACTCAGTGCCAGTGTCCTGCTGCCCCCGTCTCTCTGTATTACACACTCAGTGCCAGTGTCCTGCTGCCCCGTCTCTCTGTATTACACACTCAGTGCCAGTGTCCTGCTGCCCCCGTCTCTCTGTATTACACACTCAGTGCCAGTGTCCTGCTGCCCCCGTCTCTCTGTATTACACACTCAGTGCCAGTGTCCTGCTGCCCCCGTCTCTCTCTGTATTACACACTCAGTGCCAGTGTCCTGCTGCCCCCGTCTCTCTCTGTATTACACACTCAGTGCCAGTGTCCTGCTGCCCCCGTCTCTCTCTGTATTACACACTCAGTGCCAGTGTCCTGCTGCCCCGTCTCTCTCTGTATTACACACTCAGTGCCAGTGTCCTGCTGCCCCCGTCTCTCTGTATTACACACTCAGTGCCAGTGTCCTGCTGCCCCCGTCTCTCTCTGTATTACACACTCAGTGCCAGTGTCCTGCTGCCCCGTCTCTCTCTGTATTACACACTCAGTGCCAGTGTCCTGCTGCCCCGTCTCTCTGTATTACACACTCAGTGCCAGTGTCCTGCTGCCCCCGTCTCTCTGTATTACACACTCAGTGCCAGTGTCCTGCTGCCCCCGTCTCTCTCTGTATTACACACTCAGTGCCAGTGTCCTGCTGCCCCCGTCTCTCTCTGTATTACACACTCAGTGCCAGTGTCCTGCTGCCCCGTCTCTCTGTATTACACACTCAGTGCCAGTGTCCTGCTGCCCCCGTCTCTCTCTGTATTACACACTCAGTGCCAGTGCCCTGCTGCCCCCGTCTCTCTCTGTATTACACACTCAGTGCCAGTGTCCTGCTGCCCCGTCTCTCTGTATTACACACTCAGTGCCAGTGTCCTGCTGCCCCGTCTCTCTCTGTATTACACACTCAGTGCCAGTGCCCTGCTGCCCCGTCTCTCTCTGTATTACACACTCAGTGCCAGTGTCCTGCTGCCCCCGTCTCTCTCTGTATTACACACTCAGTGCCAGTGTCCTGCTGCCCCCGTCTCTCTCTGTATTACACACTCAGTGCCAGTGTCCTGCTGCCCCCGTCTCTCTGTATTACACACTCAGTGCCAGTGCCCTGCTGCCTCCGTCTCTCTGTATTACACACTCAGTGCCAGTGTCCTGCTGCCCCCCGTCTCTCTGTATTACACACTCAGTGCCAGTGTCCTGCTGCCCCGTCTCTCTGTATTACACACTCAGTGCCAGTGTCCTGCTGCCCCCGTCTCTCTGTATTACACACTCAGTGCCAGTGTCCTGCTGCCCCGTCTCTCTCTGTATTACACACTCAGTGCCAGTGCCCTGCTGCCCCGTCTCTCTCTGTATTACACACTCAGTGCCAGTGTCCTGCTGCCCCCGTCTCTCTCTGTATTACACACTCAGTGCCAGTGTCCTGCTGCCCCCGTCTCTCTGTATTACACACTCAGTGCCAGTGTCCTGCTGCCTCCGTCTCTCTCTGTATTACACACTCAGTGCCAGTGTCCTGCTGCCCCCGTCTCTCTGTATTACACACTCAGTGCCAGTGTCCTGCTGCCCCCGTCTCTCTCTGTATTACACACTCAGTGCCAGTGTCCTGCTGCCCCCGTCTCTCTCTGTATTACACACTCAGTGCCAGTGTCCTGCTGCCCCCGTCTCTCTGTATTACACACTCAGTGCCAGTGTCCTGCTGCCCCCGTCTCTCTCTGTATTACACACTCAGTGCCAGTGTCCTGCTGCCCCGTCTCTCTGTATTACACACTCAGTGCCAGTGCCCTGCTGCCCCGTCTCTCTGTATTACACACTCAGTGCCAGTGTCCTGCTGCCCCCGTCTCTCTGTATTACACACTCAGTGCCAGTGTCCTGCTGCCCCCGTCTCTCTGTATTACACACTCAGTGCCAGTGTCCTGCTGCCCCCGTCTCTCTGTATTACACACTCAGTGCCAGTGTCCTGCTGCCCCGTCTCTCTCTGTATTACACACTCAGTGCCAGTGTCCTGCTGCCTCCGTCTCTCTCTGTATTACACACTCAGTGCCAGTGTCCTGCTGCCCCCGTCTCTCTGTATTACACACTCAGTGCCAGTGTCCTGCTGCCCCGTCTCTCTCTGTATTACACACTCAGTGCCAGTGTCCTGCTGCCCCGTCTCTCTGTATTACACACTCAGTGCCAGTGTCCTGCTGCCCCCGTCTCTCTGTATTACACACTCAGTGCCAGTGTCCTGCTGCCCCCGTCTCTCTGTATTACACACTCAGTGCCAGTGTCCTGCTGCCCCCGTCTCTCTCTGTATTACACACTCAGTGCCAGTGTCCTGCTGCCCCCGTCTCTCTCTGTATTACACACTCAGTGCCAGTGTCCTGCTGCCCCCGTCTCTCTGTATTACACACTCAGTGCCAGTGTCCTGCTGCCCCGTCTCTCTGTATTACACACTCAGTGCCAGTGTCCTGCTGCCCCCGTCTCTCTGTATTACACACTCAGTGCCAGTGTCCTGCTGCCCCCGTCTCTCTGTATTACACACTCAGTGCCAGTGTCCTGCTGCCCCGTCTCTCTGTATTACACACTCAGTGCCAGTGTCCTGCTGCCCCCGTCTCTCTGTATTACACACTCAGTGCCAGTGTCCTGCTGCCCCCGTCTCTCTGTATTACACACTCAGTGCCAGTGTCCTGCTGCCTCCGTCTCTCTGTATTACACACTCAGTGCCAGTGTCCTGCTGCCCCCGTCTCTCTGTATTACACACTCAGTGCCAGTGTCCTGCTGCCTCCGTCTCTCTGTATTACACACTCAGTGCCAGTGTCCTGCTGCCCCCGTCTCTCTGTATTACACACTCAGTGCCAGTGTCCTGCTGCCCCCGTCTCTCTGTATTACACACTCAGTGCCAGTGCCCTGCTGCCCCCGTCTCTCTGTATTACACACTCAGTGCCAGTGTCCTGCTGCCCCCGTCTCTCTGTATTACACACTCAGTGCCAGTGTCCTGCTGCCCCCGTCTCTCTGTATTACACACTCAGTGCCAGTGTCCTGCTGCCCCGTCTCTCTGTATTACACACTCAGTGCCAGTGTCCTGCTGCCCCCGTCTCTCTGTATTACACACTCAGTGCCAGTGTCCTGCTGCCCCGTCTCTCTGTATTACACACTCAGTGCCAGTGTCCTGCTGCCCCCGTCTCTCTCTGTATTACACACTCAGTGCCAGTGTCCTGCTGCCCCCGTCTCTCTCTGTATTACACACTCAGTGCCAGTGTCCTGCTGCCCCCGTCTCTCTGTATTACACACTCAGTGCCAGTGTCCTGCTGCCCCCGTCTCTCTCTGTATTACACACTCAGTGCCAGTGTCCTGCTGCCCCCGTCTCTCTGTATTACACACTCAGTGCCAGTGTCCTGCTGCCCCCGTCTCTCTGTATTACACACTCAGTGCCAGTGTCCTGCTGCCCCCGTCTCTCTCTGTATTACACACTCAGTGCCAGTGCCCTGCTGCCCCGTCTCTCTGTATTACACACTCAGTGCCAGTGTCCTGCTGCCTCCGTCTCTCTCTGTATTACACACTCAGTGCCAGTGTCCTGCTGCCCCCGTCTCTCTCTGTATTACACACTCAGTGCCAGTGTCCTGCTGCCCCGTCTCTCTCTGTATTACACACTCAGTGCCAGTGTCCTGCTGCCCCCGTCTCTCTGTATTACACACTCAGTGCCAGTGTCCTGCTGCCCCCGTCTCTCTCTGTATTACACACTCAGTGCCAGTGTCCTGCTGCCCCCGTCTCTCTGTATTACACACTCAGTGCCAGTGTCCTGCTGCCCCCGTCTCTCTCTGTATTACACACTCAGTGCCAGTGTCCTGCTGCCCCCGTCTCTCTGTATTACACACTCAGTGCCAGTGTCCTGCTGCCCCCGTCTCTCTGTATTACACACTCAGTGCCAGTGTCCTGCTGCCCCCGTCTCTCTGTATTACACACTCAGTGCCAGTGCCCTGCTGCCCCGTCTCTCTCTGTATTACACACTCAGTGCCAGTGTCCTGCTGCCCCCGTCTCTCTCTGTATTACACACTCAGTGCCAGTGTCCTGCTGCCCCCGTCTCTCTGTATTACACACTCAGTGCCAGTGTCCTGCTGCCTCCGTCTCTCTGTATTACACACTCAGTGCCAGTGTCCTGCTGCCCCGTCTCTCTGTATTACACACTCAGTGCCAGTGCCCTGCTGCCCCGTCTCTCTGTATTACACACTCAGTGCCAGTGTCCTGCTGCCCCGTCTCTCTGTATTACACACTCAGTGCCAGTGTCCTGCTGCCCCCGTCTCTCTGTATTACACACTCAGTGCCAGTGTCCTGCTGCCCCGTCTCTCTGTATTACACACTCAGTGCCAGTGTCCTGCTGCCTCCGTCTCTCTGTATTACACACTCAGTGCCAGTGTCCTGCTGCCCCGTCTCTCTGTATTACACACTCAGTGCCAGTGCCCTGCTGCCCCGTCTCTCTGTATTACACACTCAGTGCCAGTGTCCTGCTGCCCCGTCTCTCTGTATTACACACTCAGTGCCAGTGTCCTGCTGCCCCGTCTCTCTGTATTACACACTCAGTGCCAGTGTCCTGCTGCCCCCGTCTCTCTCTGTATTACACACTCAGTGCCAGTGTCCTGCTGCCCCGTCTCTCTCTGTATTACACACTCAGTGCCAGTGTCCTGCTGCCCCCGTCTCTCTGTATTACACACTCAGTGCCAGTGTCCTGCTGCCCCCGTCTCTCTCTGTATTACACACTCAGTGCCAGTGTCCTGCTGCCCCCGTCTCTCTGTATTACACACTCAGTGCCAGTGTCCTGCTGCCCCCGTCTCTCTGTATTACACACTCAGTGCCAGTGTCCTGCTGCCCCCGTCTCTCTGTATTACACACTCAGTGCCAGTGTCCTGCTGCCCCCGTCTCTCTCTGTATTACACACTCAGTGCCAGTGTCCTGCTGCCCCGTCTCTCTGTATTACACACTCAGTGCCAGTGTCCTGCTGCCCCCGTCTCTCTGTATTACACACTCAGTGCCAGTGTCCTGCTGCCCCGTCTCTCTGTATTACACACTCAGTGCCAGTGTCCTGCTGCCTCCGTCTCTCTGTATTACACACTCAGTGCCAGTGTCCTGCTGCCCCCCGTCTCTCTCTGTATTACACACTCAGTGCCAGTGTCCTGCTGCCCCCGTCTCTCTGTATTACACACTCAGTGCCAGTATCCTGCTGCCCCCGTCTCTCTGTATTACACACTCAGTGCCAGTGTCCTGCTGCCCCCGTCTCTCTGTATTACACACTCAGTGCCAGTGTCCTGCTGCCCCGTCTCTCTGTATTACACACTCAGTGCCAGTGTCCTGCTGCCCCCGTCTCTCTCTGTATTACACACTCAGTGCCAGTGTCCTGCTGCCCCCGTCTCTCTCTGTATTACACACTCAGTGCCAGTGTCCTGCTGCCCCCGTCTCTCTGTATTACACACTCAGTGCCAGTGTCCTGCTGCCCCCGTCTCTCTCTGTATTACACACTCAGTGCCAGTGTCCTGCTGCCCCCGTCTCTCTGTATTACACACTCAGTGCCAGTGTCCTGCTGCCCCCGTCTCTCTGTATTACACACTCAGTGCCAGTGTCCTGCTGCCCCCGTCTCTCTCTGTATTACACACTCAGTGCCAGTGCCCTGCTGCCCCGTCTCTCTGTATTACACACTCAGTGCCAGTGTCCTGCTGCCTCCGTCTCTCTCTGTATTACACACTCAGTGCCAGTGTCCTGCTGCCCCCGTCTCTCTCTGTATTACACACTCAGTGCCAGTGTCCTGCTGCCCCGTCTCTCTCTGTATTACACACTCAGTGCCAGTGTCCTGCTGCCCCCGTCTCTCTGTATTACACACTCAGTGCCAGTGTCCTGCTGCCCCCGTCTCTCTCTGTATTACACACTCAGTGCCAGTGTCCTGCTGCCCCCGTCTCTCTGTATTACACACTCAGTGCCAGTGTCCTGCTGCCCCCGTCTCTCTCTGTATTACACACTCAGTGCCAGTGTCCTGCTGCCCCCGTCTCTCTGTATTACACACTCAGTGCCAGTGTCCTGCTGCCCCCGTCTCTCTGTATTACACACTCAGTGCCAGTGTCCTGCTGCCCCCGTCTCTCTGTATTACACACTCAGTGCCAGTGCCCTGCTGCCCCGTCTCTCTCTGTATTACACACTCAGTGCCAGTGTCCTGCTGCCCCCGTCTCTCTCTGTATTACACACTCAGTGCCAGTGTCCTGCTGCCCCCGTCTCTCTGTATTACACACTCAGTGCCAGTGTCCTGCTGCCTCCGTCTCTCTGTATTACACACTCAGTGCCAGTGTCCTGCTGCCCCGTCTCTCTGTATTACACACTCAGTGCCAGTGCCCTGCTGCCCCGTCTCTCTGTATTACACACTCAGTGCCAGTGTCCTGCTGCCCCGTCTCTCTGTATTACACACTCAGTGCCAGTGTCCTGCTGCCCCCGTCTCTCTGTATTACACACTCAGTGCCAGTGTCCTGCTGCCCCGTCTCTCTGTATTACACACTCAGTGCCAGTGTCCTGCTGCCTCCGTCTCTCTGTATTACACACTCAGTGCCAGTGTCCTGCTGCCCCGTCTCTCTGTATTACACACTCAGTGCCAGTGCCCTGCTGCCCCGTCTCTCTGTATTACACACTCAGTGCCAGTGTCCTGCTGCCCCGTCTCTCTGTATTACACACTCAGTGCCAGTGTCCTGCTGCCCCGTCTCTCTGTATTACACACTCAGTGCCAGTGTCCTGCTGCCCCCGTCTCTCTCTGTATTACACACTCAGTGCCAGTGTCCTGCTGCCCCGTCTCTCTCTGTATTACACACTCAGTGCCAGTGTCCTGCTGCCCCCGTCTCTCTGTATTACACACTCAGTGCCAGTGTCCTGCTGCCCCCGTCTCTCTCTGTATTACACACTCAGTGCCAGTGTCCTGCTGCCCCCGTCTCTCTGTATTACACACTCAGTGCCAGTGTCCTGCTGCCCCCGTCTCTCTGTATTACACACTCAGTGCCAGTGTCCTGCTGCCCCCGTCTCTCTGTATTACACACTCAGTGCCAGTGTCCTGCTGCCCCCGTCTCTCTCTGTATTACACACTCAGTGCCAGTGTCCTGCTGCCCCGTCTCTCTGTATTACACACTCAGTGCCAGTGTCCTGCTGCCCCCGTCTCTCTGTATTACACACTCAGTGCCAGTGTCCTGCTGCCCCGTCTCTCTGTATTACACACTCAGTGCCAGTGTCCTGCTGCCTCCGTCTCTCTGTATTACACACTCAGTGCCAGTGTCCTGCTGCCCCCGTCTCTCTCTGTATTACACACTCAGTGCCAGTGTCCTGCTGCCCCGTCTCTCTGTATTACACACTCAGTGCCAGTGTCCTGCTGCCTCCGTCTCTCTCTGTATTACACACTCAGTGCCAGTGTCCTGCTTCCCCGTCTCTCTGTATTACACACTCAGTGCCAGTGTCCTGCTGCCCCCGTCTCTCTCTGTATTACACACTCAGTGCCAGTGTCCTGCTGCCCCCGTCTCTCTGTATTACACACTCAGTGCCAGTGTCCTGCTGCCCCCGTCTCTCTCTGTATTACACACTCAGTGCCAGTGCCCTGCTGCCCCCGTCTCTCTCTGTATTACACACTCAGTGCCAGTGTCCTGCTGCCCCCGTCTCTCTGTATTACACACTCAGTGCCAGTGTCCTGCTGCCCCGTCTCTCTCTGTATTACACACTCAGTGCCAGTGTCCTGCTGCCCCCGTCTCTCTGTATTACACACTCAGTGCCAGTGTCCTGCTGCCCCCGTCTCTCTGTATTACACACTCAGTGCCAGTGCCCTGCTGCCCCCCGTCTCTCTGTATTACACACTCAGTGCCAGTGTCCTGCTGCCCCCGTCTCTCTCTGTATTACACACTCAGTGCCAGTGTCCTGCTGCCCCCGTCTCTCTGTATTACACACTCAGTGCCAGTGTCCTGCTGCCCCCGTCTCTCTGTATTACACACTCAGTGCCAGTGTCCTGCTGCCCCCGTCTCTCTCTGTATTACACACTCAGTGCCAGTGCCCTGCTGCCCCCGTCTCTCTCTGTATTACACACTCAGTGCCAGTGTCCTGCTGCCCCCGTCTCTCTGTATTACACACTCAGTGCCAGTGTCCTGCTGCCCCCCGTCTCTCTCTGTATTACACACTCAGTGCCAGTGTCCTGCTGCCCCCGTCTCTCTCTGTATTACACACTCAGTGCCAGTGCCCTGCTGCCCCCGTCTCTCTCTGTATTACACACTCAGTGCCAGTGTCCTGCTGCCCCCGTCTCTCTGTATTACACACTCAGTGCCAGTGTCCTGCTGCCCCCCGTCTCTCTCTGTATTACACACTCAGTGCCAGTGTCCTGCTGCCCCGTCTCTCTCTGTATTACACACTCAGTGCCAGTGTCCTGCTGCCCCCATCTCTCTGTATTACACACTCAGTGCCAGTGCCCTGCTGCCCTCGTCTCTCTGTATTACACACTCAGTGCCAGTGTCCTGCTGCCTCCGTCTCTCTCTGTATTACACACTCAGTGCCAGTGTCCTGCTGCCCCCGTCTCTCTGTATTACACACTCAGTGCCAGTGTCCTGCTGCCCCCGTCTCTCTCTGTATTACACACTCAGTACCAGTGTCCTGCTGCCCCCGTCTCTCTGTATTACACACTCAGTGCCAGTGTCCTGCTGCCTCCGTCTCTCTCTGTATTACACACTCAGTGCCAGTGTCCTGCTGCCCCCGTCTCTCTCTGTATTACACACTCAGTGCCAGTGTCCTGCTGCCCCCGTCTCTCTGTATTACACACTCAGTGCCAGTGTCCTGCTGCCCTCGTCTCTCTGTATTACACACTCAGTGCCAGTGTCCTGCTGCCCCCGTCTCTCTGTATTACACACTCAGTGCCAGTGTCCTGCTGCCCCGTCTCTCTGTATTACACACTCAGTGCCAGTGTCCTGCTGCCCCCGTCTCTCTCTGTATTACACACTCAGTGCCAGTGTCCTGCTGCCCCGTCTCTCTGTATTACACACTCAGTGCCAGTGTCCTGCTGCCCCCGTCTCTCTCTGTATTACACACTCAGTGCCAGTGTCCTGCTGCCCCCGTCTCTCTCTGTATTACACACTCAGTGCCAGTGTCCTGCTGCCTCCGTCTCTCTGTATTACACACTCAGTGCCAGTGTCCTGCTGCCCCCGTCTCTCTCTGTATTACACACTCAGTGCCAGTGTCCTGCTGCCCCGTCTCTCTGTATTACACACTCAGTGCCAGTGTCCTGCTGCCCCCGTCTCTCTGTATTACACACTCAGTGCCAGTGTCCTGCTGCCCCCCGTCTCTCTCTGTATTACACACTCAGTGCCAGTGTCCTGCTGCCTCCGTCTCTCTGTATTACACACTCAGTGCCAGTGTCCTGCTGCCCCCCGTCTCTCTCTGTATTACACACTCAGTGCCAGTGTCCTGCTGCCTCCGTCTCTCTCTGTATTACACACTCAGTGCCAGTGTCCTGCTGCCCCGTCTCTCTGTATTACACACTCAGTGCCAGTGTCCTGCTGCCTCGTCTCTCTCTGTATTACACACTCAGTGCCAGTGTCCTGCTGCCCCCGTCTCTCTCTGTATTACACACTCAGTGCCAGTGTCCTGCTGCCCCCGTCTCTCTGTATTACACACTCAGTGCCAGTGTCCTGCTGCCCCCGTCTCTCTGTATTACACACTCAGTGCCAGTGTCCTGCTGCCCCCGTCTCTCTCTGTATTACACACTCAGTGCCAGTGTCCTGCTGCCCCGTCTCTCTCTGTATTACACACTCAGTGCCAGTGTCCTGCTGCCTCCGTCTCTCTCTGTATTACACACTCAGTGCCAGTGTCCTGCTGCCCCCGTCTCTCTGTATTACACACTCAGTGCCAGTGTCCTGCTGCCCCGTCTCTCTCTGTATTACACACTCAGTGCCAGTGTCCTGCTGCCCCCGTCTCTCTCTGTATTACACACTCAGTGCCAGTGTCCTGCTGCCCCCTCTCTCTCTGTATTACACACTCAGTGCCAGTGTCCTGCTGCCCCCGTCTCTCTGTATTACACACTCAGTGCCAGTGTCCTGCTGCCCCCGTCTCTCTGTATTACACACTCAGTGCCAGTGCCCTGCTGCCCCGTCTCTCTGTATTACACACTCAGTGCCAGTGTCCTGCTGCCTCCGTCTCTCTCTGTATTACACACTCAGTGCCAGTGTCCTGCTGCCCCCGTCTCTCTCTGTATTACACACTCAGTGCCAGTGTCCTGCTGCCCCGTCTCTCTCTGTATTACACACTCAGTGCCAGTGTCCTGCTGCCCCGTCTCTCTGTATTACACACTCAGTGCCAGTGTCCTGCTGCCCCGTCTCTCTGTATTACACACTCAGTGCCAGTGTCCTGCTGCCCCCGTCTCTCTCTGTATTACACACTCAGTGCCAGTGTCCTGCTGCCCCGTCTCTCTGTATTACACACTCAGTGCCAGTGTCCTGCTGCCCCGTCTCTCTCTGTATTACACACTCAGTGCCAGTGTCCTGCTGCCTCCGTCTCTCTGTATTACACACTCAGTGCCAGTGTCCTGCTGCCCCGTCTCTCTCTGTATTACACACTCAGTGCCAGTGTCCTGCTGCCCCCGTCTCTCTGTATTACACACTCAGTGCCAGTGTCCTGCTGCCTCCGTCTCTCTCTGTATTACACACTCAGTGCCAGTGTCCTGCTGCCCCCGTCTCTCTGTATTACACACTCAGTGCCAGTGTCCTGCTGCCCCCGTCTCTCTCTGTATTACACACTCAGTGCCAGTGTCCTGCTGCCCCCGTCTCTCTGTATTACACACTCAGTGCCAGTGTCCTGCTGCCCCCGTCTCTCTGTATTACACACTCAGTGCCAGTGTCCTGCTGCCCCCGTCTCTCTGTATTACACACTCAGTGCCAGTGTCCTGCTGCCCCGTCTCTCTCTGTATTACACACTCAGTGCCAGTGTCCTGCTGCCCCCGTCTCTCTGTATTACACACTCAGTGCCAGTGTCCTGCTGCCCCGTCTCTCTGTATTACACACTCAGTGCCAGTGTCCTGCTGCCCCCGTCTCTCTCTGTATTACACACTCAGTGCCAGTGTCCTGCTGCCCCGTCTCTCTCTGTATTACACACTCAGTGCCAGTGTCCTGCTGCCCCCGTCTCTCTCTGTATTACACACTCAGTGCCAGTGTCCTGCTGCCCCCGTCTCTCTCTGTATTACACACTCAGTGCCAGTGTCCTGCTGCCCCGTCTCTCTGTATTACACACTCAGTGCCAGTGTCCTGCTGCCCCCGTCTCTCTGTATTACACACTCAGTGCCAGTGTCCTGCTGCCCCCGTCTCTCTCTGTATTACACACTCAGTGCCAGTGTCCTGCTGCCCCCGTCTCTCTCTGTATTACACACTCAGTGCCAGTGTCCTGCTGCCCCCGTCTCTCTCTGTATTACACACTCAGTGCCAGTGTCCTGCTGCCCCGTCTCTCTGTATTACACACTCAGTGCCAGTGTCCTGCTGCCCCCGTCTCTCTGTATTACACACTCAGTGCCAGTGTCCTGCTGCCCCCCATCTCTCTCTGTATTACACACTCAGTGCCAGTGTCCTGCTGCCCCCGTCTCTCTCTGTATTACACACTCAGTGCCAGTGTCCTGCTGCCCCCGTCTCTCTGTATTACACACTCAGTGCCAGTGTCCTGCTGCCCCGTCTCTCTCTGTATTACACACTCAGTGCCAGTGTCCTGCTGCCCCCGTCTCTCTCTGTATTACACACTCAGTGCCAGTGTCCTGCTGCCCCCGTCTCTCTGTATTACACACTCAGTGCCAGTGTCCTGCTGCCCCCGTCTCTCTCTGTATTACACACTCAGTGCCAGTGTCCTGCTGCCCCGTCTCTCTCTGTATTACACACTCAGTGCCAGTGTCCTGCTGCCCCCGTCTCTCTGTATTACACACTCAGTGCCAGTGTCCTGCTGCCCCGTCTCTCTCTGTATTACACACTCAGTGCCAGTGTCCTGCTGCCCCCGTCTCTCTCTGTATTACACACTCAGTGCCAGTGTCCTGCTGCCCCGTCTCTCTCTGTATTACACACTCAGTGCCAGTGTCCTGCTGCCCCCGTCTCTCTCTGTATTACACACTCAGTGCCAGTGTCCTGCTGCCCCCGTCTCTCTCTGTATTACACACTCAGTGCCAGTGTCCTGCTGCCCCGTCTCTCTCTGTATTACACTCTCAGTGCCAGTGTCCTGATGCCCCCGTCTCTCTGTATTACACACTCAGTGCCAGTGTCCTGCTGCCCCCGTCTCTCTGTATTACACACTCAGTGCCAGTGTCCTGCTGCCCCGTCTCTCTGTATTACACACTCAGTGCCAGTGTCCTGCTGCCCCCGTCTCTCTGTATTACACACTCAGTGCCAGTGTCCTGCTGCCCTCGTCTCTCTGTATTACACACTCAGTACCAGTGTCCTGCTGCCCCCGTCTCTCTGTATTACACACTCAGTGCCAGTGTCCTGCTGCCCCCGTCTCTCTCTGTATTACACACTCAGTGCCAGTGTCCTGCTGCCCCGTCTCTCTCTGTATTACACACTCAGTGCCAGTGTCCTGCTGCCCCGTCTCTCTGTATTACACACTCAGTGCCAGTGCCCTGCTGCCTCCGTCTCTCTCTGTATTACACACTCAGTGCCAGTGTCCTGCTGCCCCCGTCTCTCTCTGTATTACACACTCAGTGCCAGTGCCCTGCTGCCCCCGTCTCTCTGTATTACACACTCAGTGCCAGTGTCCTGCTGCCCCCGTCTCTCTGTATTACACACTCAGTGCCAGTGTCCTGCTGCCCCGTCTCTCTGTATTACACACTCAGTGCCAGTGTCCTGATGCCCCCGTCTCTCTGTATTACACACTCAGTGCCAGTGTCCTGCTGCCCCCGTCTCTCTGTATTACACACTCAGTGCCAGTGCCCTGCTGCCCCTGTCTCTCTGTATTACACACTCAGTGCCAGTGCCCTGCTGCCCCCGTCTCTCTGTATTACACACTCAGTGCCAGTGTCCTGCTGCCCCCGTCTCTCTGTATTACACACTCAGTGCCAGTGTCCTGCTGCCTCCGTCTCTCTGTATTACACACTCAGTGCCAGTGCCCTGCTGCCCCGTCTCTCTCTGTATTACACACTCAGTGCCAGTGTCCTGCTGCCCCCGTCTCTCTGTATTACACACTCAGTGCCAGTGTCCTGCTGCCCCCGTCTCTCTCTGTATTACACACTCAGTACCAGTGTCCTGCTGCCCCCGTCTCTCTGTATTACACACTCAGTGCCAGTGTCCTGCTGCCTCCGTCTCTCTCTGTATTACACACTCAGTGCCAGTGCCCTGCTGCCCTCGTCTCTCTGTATTACACACTCAGTGCCAGTGTCCTGCTGCCCCCGTCTCTCTGTATTACACACTCAGTGCCAGTGTCCTGCTGCCCCCGTCTCTCTCTGTATTACACACTCAGTGCCAGTGCCCTGCTGCCCTCGTCTCTCTGTATTACACACTCAGTGCCAGTGTCCTGCTGCCCCCGTCTCTCTCTGTATTACACACTCAGTGCCAGTGTCCTGCTGCCCCCGTCTCTCTGTATTACACACTCAGTGCCAGTGTCCTGCTGCCCCGTCTCTCTCTGTATTACACACTCAGTGCCAGTGTCCTGCTGCCCCCGTCTCTCTCTGTATTACACACTCAGTGCCAGTGTCCTGCTGCCCCCGTCTCTCTGTATTACACACTCAGTGCCAGTGCCCTGCTGCCCCGTCTCTCTGTATTACACACTCAGTGCCAGTGCCCTGCTGCCCTCCGTCTCTCTCTGTATTACACACTCAGTGCCAGTGTCCTGCTGCCCCCGTCTCTCTGTATTACACACTCAGTGCCAGTGTCCTGCTGCCCCCGTCTCTCTGTATTACACACTCAGTGCCAGTGTCCTGCTGCCCCGTCTCTCTCTGTATTACACACTCAGTGCCAGTGTCCTGCTGCCCCCGTCTCTCTGTATTACACACTCAGTGCCAGTGTCCTGCTGCCCCCGTCTCTCTGTATTACACACTCAGTGCCAGTGTCCTGCTGCCCCCGTCTCTCTGTATTACACACTCAGTGCCAGTGTCCTGCTGCCCCGTCTCTCTCTGTATTACACACTCAGTGCCAGTGCCCTGCTGCCCCCGTCTCTCTGTATTACACACTCAGTGCCAGTGTCCTGCTGCCCCCGTCTCTCTGTATTACACACTCAGTGCCAGTGTCCTGCTGCCCCCGTCTCTCTGTATTACACACTCAGTGCCAGTGCCCTGCTGCCCCGTCTCTCTGTATTACACACTCAGTGCCAGTGCCCTGCTGCCCCCGTCTCTCTCTGTATTACACACTCAGTGCCAGTGCCCTGCTGCCCCCGTCTCTCTCTGTATTACACACTCAGTGCCAGTGTCCTGCTGCCCCGTCTCTCTGTATTACACACTCAGTGCCAGTGTCCTGCTGCCCCCGTCTCTCTGTATTACACACTCAGTGCCAGTGTCCTGCTGCCCCCGTCTCTCTCTGTATTACACACTCAGTGCCAGTGCCCTGCTGCCCCCGTCTCTCTGTATTACACACTCAGTGCCAGTGTCCTGCTGCCCCCGTCTCTCTCTGTATTACACACTCAGTGACCTCCCGCCCCGGCTTCTCATGTCGCCAGCCTGCCTGTCCCCAGAGGAGGGTCACTGTGCCCCCGGCCCCCTCACCCCCAGTCACAGCCTGGCATTTCCTCTCTAGTTGGGCCCTTTCATTTGTGTTTATATGCAGGGGGTGTCCAGACTCCCCCTTGTCATTGGCCTGTTCCCTGGACATTGTCCAGACTGGACACACAACATCCTAAGTCCACCCCCCTTCCTGTTCCTACGAGGCTCCGGACCTGTCAGTCTGGGACCGGACAAAGCTCAGCTCTTAATTTAGGTTATTGTCCGAATGGGGGCTCGAGTGGCCGGCCCCTCGTTCCTGTCACGTCAGATATAGAGGGAGATTCCTGAGTATTATTGTCTGTGAGTGGGGTGTCTGACAATAATATGTCACTGACACACAACACGTTCAACTATTTTGTTCTGTCACCCCCAGATCAGACCTACCTGTCACCCCCAGATCAGACCCACCTGTCACCCCCAGATCAGACCCACCTGTCACCCCCCAGATCAGACCCACCTGTCACCCCCCAGATCAGACCCACCTGTCACCCCCCAGATCAGACCCACCTGTCACCCCCAGATCAGACCTACCTGTCACCCCCAGATCAGACCTACCTGTCACCCCCAGATCAGACCCACCTGTCACCCCCAGATCAGACCCACCTGTCACCCCCCAGATCAGACCCACCTGTCACCCCCCAGATCAGACCCACCTGTCACCCCCCAGATCAGACCCACCTGTCACCCCCCAGATCAGACCCACCTGTCACCCCCCAGATCAGACCCACCTGTCACCCCCCAGATCAGGCCCACCTGTCACCCCCCAGATCAGACCCACCTGTCACCCCCAGATCAGGCCCACCTGTCACCCCCAGATCAGACCTACCTGTCACCCCCAGATCAGGCCCACCTGTCACCCCCAGATCAGACCCACCTGTCACCCCCAGATCAGACCCACCTGTCACCTTCAATTCAGCCCTACCTGTCACCCTCAGATCAGACCCACCTGTCACCCCCAGATCAGACCTACCTGTCACCCCCAGCTCAGACCTACCTGTCACCTTCACTTCAGACCCACCTGTCACCCCCCAGATCAGACCCACCTGTCACCCCCAGATCAGACCCACCTGTCACCCCCAGATCAGACCCACCTGTCACCCCCAGATCAGACCTACCTGTCACCCCAAGATCAGACCCACCTGTCACCTTCACTTCAGACCCACCTGTCACCCCCAGATCAGACCCACCTGTCACCTTTACTTCAGACCCACCTGTCACCCCCAGATCAGACCCACCTGTCACCCCCCGATCAGACCCGCCTGTCACCCCCAGATCAAACCCACGTGTCCTTCTCAGATCAGACGCACCTGTCACCCCAAAATCAGACCCACCTGTTACCTTCACTTCAGACCCACCTGTCCCAACCGACCAGACCCATCTGTCACCCCAGATAAAACCCTCCTGTCCCCTAGGGATCAGACTCTACTGGACCCCCCAGATCACACCCACCTATCCCTCAAAGTCAGAATCTCTTCTATAGGACACTGACCAAAAGATATGCAGCAAGGTGAGTGTGTGTGTGGGCAGGACACCGCATTCTGTAAGGCACAGCACATGAAGCTGCTTCCTCCAATCAGTCTCCTTAATTACTCACTACCACCTCTGCTGGAAGGTCATTGTATTTATCAAATCTTGCAGCCTGTAACATTGACAGAGCATTACTATATGGTACACTACAGTGTCTGGGTTCAAGAGCACACACTCCAAGCTGTCTCCTCCAGACGGGCTGGGAGCGTGGGGTCAGGCCGGTACACACAGGGAACGCTCTCATTGTAAAACACTTCATTGTACAACAGGATGGGAGAGGCCCTTTATTTTAAGACCGAACATTTTTCTATTCAAAAAAATGAAAGTTTAGGGTAAAAATATCTGTACATGTGAAAGAGAGACTGATGAGGTTTGGAGAGCTCTGTACAGGTGAAGAAGAAGATACCTGTGAGGCTTGGAGAGCTCTGTACATGTGAAGAAGAGACCTGTGAGGTTTGGAGAGCTCTGTACAGGTGAAGAAGAAGATACCTGTGAGGTTTGGAGAGCTCTGTACAGGTGAAGAAGAGACCTGTGAGGTTTGGAGAGCTCTGTACAGGTGAAGAAGAGACCTGTGAGGTATGGAGAGCTCTGTACAGGTGAAGAAGAGACCTGTGAGGATTGAAGAGCTCTGTACAGGTGAAGAAGAGACCTGTGAGGTTTGGAGAGCTCTGTACAGGTGAAGAAGAGACCTGTGAGGTTTGGAGAGCTCTGTACAGGTGAAGAAGATACCTGTGAGGTTTGGAAAGCTCTGTACAGGTGAGGAAGAGACGTGAGGTTTGGAGAGCTCTGTACAGGTGAAGAAGAGACCTGTGAGGTTTGGAAAGCTCTGTACAGGTGAGGGAGAGACCTGTGAGGTTTGGAGAGCTCTGTACAGGTGAAGAAGAGACCTGTGAGGTTTGGAGAGCTCTGTACAGGTGAAGAAGATACCTGTGAGGTTTGGAGAGCTCTGTACAGGTGAAGAAGAGACCTGTGAGGTTTGGAGAGCTCTGTACAGGTGAAGAAGAGACATGTGAGGTCTGGAGAGTTCTGTACAGGTGAAGAAGAGACCTGTGAGGTTTGGAGAGCTCTGTACAGGTGAAGAAGAGACCTGTGAGGTTTGGAGAGCTCTATACAGGTGAGGAAGAGACATGTGAGGTTTGGAGAGCTCTGTACAGGTGAATGAGAGACCTGTGAGGTTTGGAGAGCTCTGTACAGGGGAGGAAGAGACCTGTGAGGTTTGGAGAGCCCTGTACAGGTGAGGAAGAGACCTGTGAGGTTTGGAGAGCTCTGTACAGGGGAGGAAGAGACCTGTGAGGTTTGGAGAGCTCTGTACATATGTGGAAGAGACCTGTGAGGTTTGGAGAGTTCTGTACAGGTGAGGGAGAGACCTGTGAGGTTTGGAGAGCTCTGTACAGGTGACGAAGATACCTGTGAGGTTTGGAGAGCTCTGTACAGGTGAAGATGAGACCTGTGAGGTCTGGAGAGCTCTGTACAGGCGAAGAAGAGACCTGTGAGGTTTGGAGAGGCCTGTACAGGTGAGGAAGAGACCTGTGAGGTTTGGAGGGCTCTGTACAGATGAAGAAGAGACCTGTGAGGTTTGGAGAGCTCTGTACAGGTGAGGAAGAGACCTGTGAGGTTTGGAGAGCTCTGTACAGGTGAGGAAGAGACCTGTGAGGTTTGGAGAGCTCTGTATAGGTGAAGAAGAGACCTGTGAGGTTTGGAAAGCTCTGTATAGGCGAAGAAGAGACCTGTGAGGTTTGGAGAGGTCTGTACAGGTGACGAAGAGACCTGTGAGGTTTGGAGAGCTCTGTACAGGTGAAGAAGAGACCTGTGAGGTTTGGAGAGCTCTGTACAGGTGAAGAAGAGACCTGTGAGGTTTGGAGAGCTCTGTACAGGTGAGGGAGAGACCTCTGAGGTTTGGAGAGCTCTGTACAGGTGAGGAAAAGACCTGTGAGGTTTGGAGAGCTCTGTACAGATGAAGAAGAGACATGTGAGGTTTGGAGAGCTCTGTACAGGTGAGGAAGAGACATGTGAGGTTTGGAGAGCTTTGTACAGGCGAGGAAGAGACCAGTGAGGTTTGGAGAGCTTTGTACAGGCGAGGAAGAGACCAGTGAGGTTTGGAGAGCTCTGTACATGTGAGGAAGAGACCTGTGAGGATTGGAGAGCTCTGTACAGGTGAGGGAGAGACCTGTGAGGTTTGGAGAGATCTGTACAAGTGAAGAAGAGACCTGTGAGGTTTGGAGAGCTCTGTACAGGTGAGGGAGAGACCTGTGAGGTTTGGAGAGCTCTGTACAGGTGAGGAAGAGACCTGTGAGGATTAGAGAGCTCTGTACAGGTAAAGAAGAGACCTGTGAGGATTGGAGAGCTCTGCGCAGGTGAGGAAGAGACCTGTGAGGTTTGGAGAGCTCTGTACAGGTGAGGAAGAGACATGTGAGGATTGGAGAGCTCTGTACAGGTGAGGAAGAGACCTGTGAGGTTTGGAGAGCTCTGTACAGGTGAGGAAGAGACATGTGAGGTTTGGAGAGCTCTGTACAGGTGAGGAAGAGACCTGTGAGGTATGGAGAGCTCTGTACAGGTGAGGAAGAGACCTGTGAGGTATGGAGAGCTCTGTACAGGTGAAGAAGAGACCTGTGAGGTTTGGAGAGCTCTGTACAGGTGAAGAGACCTGTGAGGTCTGGAGAGCGCTGTACAGGTGAGGAAGAGACCTGTGAGGTATGGAGAGCTCTTTACAGGTGAAGAAGAGACATGTGAGGTTTGGAGAGCTCTGTACAGGTGAAGAAGAGACATGTGAGGTTTGGAGAGCTCTGTACAGGTAAAGAAGAGACATGTTAGGTCTGGAGAGCGCTGTACAGGTGAGGAAGAGACCTGTGAGGTTTGGAGAGCTCTGTACAGGTGAGGAAGAGACATGTGAGGTATGGAGAGCTCTGTACAGGTGAAGAAGAGACCTGTGAGGTTTGGAGAGCTCTGTACAGCTGAAGAAGAGACCTGTGAGGTTTGGAGAGCTCTGTACAGGTGAGGAAGAGACCTGTGAGGTTTGGAGAGCTCTGTACAGGTGAAGAAGAGACCTGTGAGGTTTGGAGAGCTCTGTACAGGTGAAGAAGAGACCTGTGAGGTTTGGAGAGCTCTGTACAGGTGAGGAAGAGACCTGTGAGGATTGGAGAGCTCTGTACAGGTGAGGGAGAGACCTGTGAGGTTTGGAGAGATCTGTACAGGTGAAGAAGAGACCTGTGAGGTTTGGAGAGCTCTGTACAGGTGAGGGAGAGACCTGTGAGGATTGGAGAGCTCTGTACAGGTGAAGAAGAGACCTGTGAGGTTTGGAGAGCTCTATACAGCTGAAGAAGAGACCTGTGAGGTTTGGAGAGCTCTTTACAGGTGAGGAGGAGACCTGTGAGGTTTGGAGAGCTCTCTACATGTGAGGAAGAGACTTGTGAGGTTTGGAGAACTCTGTACAGCTGAAGAAGAGACCTGTGAGGTTTGGAGAACTCTGTACAGCTGAAGAAGAGACCTGTGAGGTTTGGAGAACTCTGTACAGCTGAAGAAGAGACATGTGAGGTTTGGAGAGCTCTGTACAGGTGAGGAGGAGACCTGTGAGGTTTTGAGAGCTCTGTACAGGGGAGGAAGAGACCTGTGAGGTTTGGAGAGCTCTGTACAGCGGAAGAAGAGACCTGTGATGTTTGGAGAGCTCTGTACAGGTGAGGAAGAGACCTGTGAGGTTTGGAGAGCTCTGTACAGATGAAGAAGAGACCTGTGAGGTTTGGAGAGCTCTGTACAGGTGAGGAGGAGACCTGTGAGGTTTTGAGAGCTCTGTACAGGGGAGGAAGAGACCTGTGAGGTTTGGAGAGCTCTGTACAGCGGAAGAAGAGACCTGTGATGTTTGGAGAGCTCTGTACAGGTGAGGAAGAGACCTGTGATGTTTGGAGAGCTCTGTACAGATGAAGAAGAGACCTGTGAGGTTTGGAGAGTTTGTTATAGGCGAGGAAGAGACCTGTGAGGTTTGGAGAGCTCTGTACAAGGGAGGGAGAGACCTGTGAGGTTTGGAGAGCTCTGTACAGGGGAGGAAGAGACATGTGAGGTTTGGAGAGCTCTGTACAGGGGAGGAAGAGACCTGTGAGGTTTGGAGAGCTCTGTACAGGTGAAGAAGAGACCTGTGAGATCTGGAGAGCTCTGTACAGGTGAAGAAGAGACCTGTGAGTTCTGGAGAGCTCTGTACAGGTGAAGAAGAAACCTGTGAGGTTTGGAGAGCTCTGTACAGGTGAAGAAGAGACCTGTGAGATCTGGAGAGCTCGGTACAGGTGAAGAAGAGACATATGATGTTTGGAGAGCTCTACACAGGTGAAGAAGAGACCTGTGAGGTTTGGAGAGCTCTGTACAGGTGAAGAAGAGACCTGTGTGTTCTGGAGAGTTTGTTACAGGCGAGGAAGAGACCTGTGAGGTTTGGAGAGCTCTGTACAAGGGAGGAAGAGACCTGTGAGGTCTGGAGAGCTCTGTACAGGTGAGGAAGAGACCTGTGAGTTCTGGAGAGTTTGTTACAGGCGAGGAAGAGACCTGTGAGGTTTGGAGAGCTCTGTACAGGGGAGGAAGAGACCTGTGAGGTTTGGAGAGCTCTGTACAGGTGAAGAAGTGACCTGTGAGGTTTGGAGAGCTCTGTACGGGTGAAGAAGAGACCTGTGAGGTCTGGAGAGCTCTGTACAGGGGAGGAAGAGACCTGTGAGGTTTGGAGAGCTCTGTACAGGTGAAGAAGAGACCTGTGAGGTTTGGAGAGCTCTGTACAGGTGAATTAGAGACCTGTGAGGTTTGGAGAGCTCTGTACAGGTGAAGAAGAAGATACCTGTGAGGTTTGGAGAGCTCTGTATAGGTGAGGAAGAGACCTGTGAGGTTTGGAGAGCTCTGCGCAGGTGAGGAAGAGACCTGTAAGGTTTGGAGAGCTCTGCGCAGGTGAGGAAGAGACCTGTGAGGATTGGAGAGCTCTGTACAGGTGAGGAAGAGACCTGTGAGGATTGGAGAGACCTGTGAGGTTTGGAGAGCTCTGTACATGTGAAGAAGAGACCTGTGAGGTCTGGAGAGCTCTGTACAGGTGAAGAAGAGACCTATGAGGTTTGGAGAGCTCTGTACAGGTGAAGAAGAGACCTGTGAGGTATGGAGAGCTCTGTACAGGTGAAGAAGAGATCTGTGAGGTTTGGAGAGCTCTGTATAGGTGAGGAAGAGACCTGTGAGGTTTGGAGAGCACTGTACAGATGAGGAAGAGACCTGTGAGGTTTGGAGAGCTCTGCGCAGGTGAGGAAGAGACCTGTGAGGATTGGAGAGCTCTGCGCAGGTGAGGGACAGACCTGTGAGGTTTGGAGAGATCTGTACAGGTGAGGGAGAGACCTGTGAGGTTTGGAGAGCTCTGTGCTGGTGAGGAAGAGACCTGTGAGGATTGAAGAGCTCTGTACAGGTGAGGAAGAGACCTGTGAGGATTGGAGAGCTCTGCGCAGGTGAGGGAGAGACCTGTGAGGTTTGGAGAGCTTTGTACAGGTGAGGGAGAGACCTGTGAGGTTTGGAGAGCTCTGTACAGGTGAAGAAGAGACCTGTGAGATCTGGAGAGCTCTTTACAGGTGAAGAAGAGACCTGTGAGGTTTGGAGAGCTCTGTACAGGTGAAGAAGAGACCTGTGAGTTCTGGAGAGTTTGTTACAGGCGAGGAAGAGACCTGTGAGGTTTGGAGAGCTCTGTACAGGGGAGGAAGAGACCTGTGAGGTCTGGAGAGCTCTGTACAGGGGAGGAAGAGACCTGTGAGGTTTGGAGAGCTCTGTACAGGTGAAGAAGAGACCTGTGAGGTTTGGAGAGCTCTGTACAGGTGAAGAAGTGACCTGTGAGGTTTGGAGAGCTCTGTACGGGTGAAGAAGAGACCTGTGAGGTCTGGAGAGCTCTGTACAGGGGAGGAAGAGACCTGTGAGGTTTGGAGAGCTCTGTACAGGTGAAGAAGAGACCTGTGAGGTTTGGAGAGCTCTGTACAGGTGAATTAGAGACCTGTGAGGTTTGGAGAGCTCTGTACAGGTGAAGAAGAAGATACCTGTGAGGTTTGTAGAGCTCTGTATAGGTGAGGAAGAGACCTGTGAGGATTGGAGAGCTCTGCGCAGGTGAGGGAGAGACCTGTGAGGTTTGGAGAGCTTTGTACAGGTGAGGGAGAGACCTGTGAGGTTTGGAGAGCTCTGTACAGGTGAAGAAGAGACCTGTGAGGTTTGCAGAGCTCTGTACAGGTGAAGAAGAGACCTGTGAGATCTGGAGAGCTCTTTACAGGTGAAGAAGAGACCTGTGAGGTTTGGAGAGCTCTGTACAGGTGAAGAAGAGACCTGTGAGTTCTGGAGAGTTTGTTACAGGCGAGGAAGAGACCTGTGAGGTTTGGAGGGCTCTGTACAGGTGAAGATGAGACCTGTGAGGTTTGGAGAGCTCTGTACAGGGGAGGAAGAGACCTGTGAGGTCTGGAGAGCTCTGTACAGGGGAGGAAGAGACCTGTGAGGTTTGGAGAGCTCTGTACAGGTGAAGAAGAGACCTGTGAGGTTTGGAGAGCTCTGTACAGGTGAAGAAGTGACCTGTGAGGTTTGGAGAGCTCTGTACGGGTGAAGAAGAGACCTGTGAGGTCTGGAGAGCTCTGTACAGGGGAGGAAGAGACCTGTGAGGTTTGGAGAGCTCTGTACAGGTGAAGAAGAGACCTGTGAGGTTTGGAGAGCTCTGTACAGGTGAAGAAGAGACCTGTGAGGTTTGGAGAGCTCTGTACAGGTGAATTAGAGACCTGTGAGGTTTGGAGAGCTCTGTACAGGTGAAGAAGAAGATACCTGTGAGGTTTGGAGAGCTCTGTATAGGTGAGGAAGAGACCTGTGAGGTTTGGAGAGCTCTGCGCAGGTGAGGAAGAGACCTGTGAGGATTGGAGAGCTCTGTACAGGCGAGGAAGAGACCTGTGAGGATTGGAGAGCTCTGTACAGGCGAGGAAGAGACCTGTGAGGATTGGAGAGCTCTGTACAGGCGAGGAAGAGACCTGTGAGGTTTGGAGAGCTCTGTACAGGTGAGGGAGAGACCTGTGAGGTTTGGAGAGCTCTGTACAGGTGAGGGAGAGACATGTGAGGTTTGGAGAGCTCTGTACATGTGAAGAAGAGACCTGTGAGGTTTGGAGAGCTCTGTACAGGTGAGGAAGAGACCTGTGAGGTCTGGAGACCTCTGTACAGGTAAGGAAGAGACCTGTGAGGTTTGGAGAGCTCTGTACAGGTGAAGAAGAGACCTGTGAGGTTTGGAGAGCTCTGTACAGGTGAATTAGAGACCTGTGAGGTTTGGAGAGCTCTGTACAGGTGAAGAAGAAGAGACCTGTGAGGTCTGGAGAGCTCTGCGCAGGTGAGGAAGAGACCTGTGAGGATTGGAGAGCTCTGTACAGGTGAGGGAGAGACATGTGAGGTTTGGAGAGCTCTGTACATGTGAAGAAGAGACCTGTGAGGTCTGGCTGGAGAGCTCTGTACAGGTGAAGAAGAGACCTGTGTGGTTTGGAGAGCCCTGTACAGGTGAGGAAGAGACCTGTGAGGTTTGGAGAGCTCTGTACAGGTGAAGAAGAGACCTGTGAGGTTTGGAGAGCTCTGTACAGGTGAAGAAGAGACCTGTGAGGTTTGGAGAGCTCTGTACAGGTGAAGAAGAGACCTGTGAGGTTTGGAGAGCTCTGTACAGGTGAAGAAGAGACCTGTGAGGTTTGGAGAGCTCTGTACAGGTGAAGAAGAGACCTGTGAGGTATGGAGAGCTCTGTGCAGGTGAGGAAGAGACATTTGAGGTTTGGAGAGCTCTGTGCAGGTGAGGAAGAGACCTGTGAGGTATGGAGAGCTCTGTACAGGTGAAGAAGAGACCTGTGAGGTTTGGAGAGCTCTGTACAGGTGAAGAAGAGACCTGTGAGGTTTGGAGAGCTCTGTACAGGTGAAGAAGAGACCTGTGAGGTTTGGTGAGCTCTGTGCAGGTGAGGAAGAGACCTGTGAGGTTTGGAGAGCTCTGCGCAGGTGAGGGACAGACCTGTGATGTTTGGAGAGATCTGTACAGGTGAGGGAGAGACATGTGAGGTTTGGAGAGCTCTGTACAGGTGAGGAAGAGACATGTGAGGTTTGGAGAGCTCTGTGCTGGTGAGGAAGAGACCTGTGAGGTTTGGAGAGCTCTGCGCAGGTGAGGAAGAGACCTGTGAGGATTGGAGAGGTCTGTACAGGTGAAGAAGAGACCTGTGAGGTTTGGAGAGCTCTGCGCAGGTGAGGAAGAGACCTGTGAGGTTTGGAGAGCTCTGCGCAGGTGAGGAAGAGACCTGTGAGGTTTGGAGAGCTTTGTACAGGTGAGGGAGAGACCTGTGAGGATTGGAGAGCTCTGTACAGGTGAGGAAGAGACCTGTGAGGTTTGGAGAGCTCTGCGCAGGTGAGGAAGAGACCTGTGAGGTTTGGAGAGCTTTGTACAGGTGAGGGAGAGACCTGTGAGGTTTGGAGAGCTCTGTACAGGTGAAGAAGAGACCTGTGAGGTTTGGAGAGCTCTGTATAGGTGAGGAAGAGACCTGTGAGGTTTGGAGAGCTCTGTACAGGTGAGGGAGAGACCTGTGAGGTTTGGAGAGCTCTGTACAGGCGAAGAAGAGACCTGTGAGGTCTGGCTGGAGAGCTCTGTACAGGTGAAGAAGAGACCTGTGTGGTTTGGAGAGCCCTGTGCAGGTGAGGAAGAGACCTGTGAGGTTTGGAGAGCTCTGTATAGGTGAGGGAGAGACCTGTGAGGTTTGGAGAGCTCTGTATAGGTGAGGGAGAGACCTGTGAGGTTTGGAGAGCTCTGTACAGGTGAAGAAGAGACCTGTGAGGTTTGGAGAGCTCTGTATAGGTGAGGGAGAGACCTGTGAGGTTTGGAGAGCTCTGTACAGGTGAAGAAGAGACCTGTGAGGTTTGGAGAGCTCTGTACAGGTGAAGAAGAGACCTGTGAGGTTTGGAGAGCTCTGTACAGGTGAAGAAGAGACCTGTGAGGTTTGGAGAGCTCTGTACAGGTGAAGAAGAGACCTGTGAGGTTTGGAGAGCTCTGTACAGGTGAAGAAGAGACCTGTGAGGTTTGGATCCAGCAATACAACAATTATATATATATACTAGCGACTTGCCCGTCAAAAATGACGGCAATAAAAACTGAAGCCTGGCAATGCTGTTTGCCACACAATGTAAGCCTCTCCCCCTCTACTTTACTGGCCTTGTGATGAGCGCCTTTGGCGCTCATCACAGGCCTTGCAATGAGCCCCTTTGGAGCTCATTGCGAGTCTCTCCCTCTGTCTACTTCCTCCCTCGTGTCTTATTTCCCCCCTCCTCTCCCTCCCTTGTGTCTCCTTCCACCTCGTCTACCTCCTTTGTATCTCCTGCCCCCGTGTTTTTACCTCCCTCTCCCTCCCGTGTCTCTAAACCCCTCCCCTGTGTCTCTTTCCCCCTTCTCCCTCCTATGCATCTCTCCCCCCCCTGTGTCTCCCCAACCCTCCCCTGTGTCTGTTCCCCCCTGGCCTGTGTCTCTTTCCCCCTCAGCCCTGTGTCTGTTACGGCCTTCCTCGTGTCTCCATTTCCCTCCCTTGTGTATCTTCCCCCCTGCACTCTCTCCCCTGTGTCTCTTCCCCCTCCTCTCACTCCCCTGTGTCTCTTCCCCCTCCTCTTTCTGTGCCTCTTCCTCCCTGTCTCTTCCCCCTCACCCTCTGTGTCTCTCCCCACTCTGTGTCTTCCACCCTCTCCCTCTGTGTGTCTCGCCACTGTGTCTCTTCACCCCTTCCTCTGTTCCCCCCCTCTGTGCCTCTTTCCCCCTCTCTCTGTACCTCTTTCCCCCCCTTCCCTCTGTGTCTCTTCCTCCCTCACCCTCTGTATCTCTCGCCCCTGTGTCTCTTCCCCCCTCTCCCTCTGTGCCTGTTCCCCCCCTGGCCTGTGTCTCTTTCCCCCTCTCTCCCCCCCCCCCATTTCCCTCCCATGTGTATCTTCCCCATGTTCTACCTCCCGTGTGTCTTTTCCCCCTCCTCTACCTCCCCTGTGTCTCTTTCCCACCTATCCCTCTGTGTCTCTCCCCCCTCCCTCTGTGCCTCTTCCCCACTCTCCCTCTGTGCCGTGCCTCCCCCCCCCCCTCTTCCCCACTCTCCCTCTGTGCCGTGCCTCTCCCCCCCCTCTTCCCCACTCTCCCTCTTCCCCACTCTCCCCCCCTCTTCCCCACTCTCCCTCTGTGACTCTCCCCCCCCTCTTCCCCACTCTCCCCCCCCTCTTCCCCACTCTCCCTCTGTGACTCTCCCCCCCCCCTCTTCCCCACTCTCCCTCTGTGACTCTCCCCCCCCTCTTCCCCACTCTCCCTCTGTGACTCTCCCTCCCCTCTTCCCCACTCTCCCTCTGTGCCTCTACCCCCCCCCCTCTTCCCCACTCTTTTACCTGCTCTTGGGCCGCGCTGCGCGCAAGCGCGGCTCGCGCCGCGCTCTGCGCATGCGCGCAAGCGCCGCGCTCTGCGCAAGCGCGGCTCGGGCGCAGAGCGCGGCTTGTGCCGCGTTCTGCGCATGCGCGGCTCGCGCTCTGCGCAAGCGCGGCTCGGGCGCAGAGCGCGGCTTGCTGTGTAGCCGCGATCTGCGCAATGCGCAGCACTTTATAATTGTCTAACTGCGATTCGTCTGAAGCGTGACGACGAATCGCAGTTAGACAATTATAATATGTGATATATTCCCTTCTCTGGCATTGGGGTTGTGCTGTTGGCCATAGGGGCACTATATTATAACTAGCGACTTGCACGTCAAAAATGGCGGCAATAAAATTGTAAGGCAGGTAATGCTGTTTGGTCCAGACATAAATGTTGTTGTTGTTCTGAGATCCTTCGGCGCTCTCTGCTCATTGCCAGGCTGTTGGTATGTTTTTTTTTTTTCTAGAAGGCGATTTTGCTGTTATTGTTTGGTCGGCGCTGATCTGCTTTTTGGGCTTATTGCAAGGCTTTGTGTGCTATGAGCAGCGTTGGCGTCGTTGTGAGTGGCGCGGTGAATTACTTTTGTGTTTATTGTGATTTTTTTTTTTTGTGTGTAAATTAACTAATAATAAAGGAATATACTTTACCTATTTTGAAGTATTATATGCAGGAAGCATTGTGCTGAAGAGCTGACAATCTGTTCTGATGTTCCTGCAGCATACAATGTAGGTTTGCAGTGTTCTGGAGCTGATGTGTAAGTGTCAGCAATGTGTGTAGTGTAAATAGGCTGCGTGCGCGAGGGGAAGCCGTGTAGTTGTGTACTTCCGCATTGTGTAAGTTAGTGTTGTAAAATGGCGGGGAATGTGTGTGGTGCGCGGGTGTGGATGATGTAGCGTCCTTGGTAAGAGTGTATCTTGTACCTCGTACGGCTTTTTTGAAAATCCGTCTGTGCTTGGTGGTGTTTTGCGTCTTTAGGGTCCTGTAGCCACGTTTTTGTTTTTTTTCGGTGGCCATTTTTTTTCCTCGCTTAGGGGATTTTCAGGTGTCTAAACTCAGGGATTTTGACTTAAATCGAGGTGTAACTTCCGTTTCCGAGGTCCTGGGTGCCCCCCCTTGCGATGGGTACGTTTTTTCAATGTAATTTTTGTATGTATTTGTGTTTTTAATGTTTTCTGGTACGCGCGGTTCGGCCGTTAAGGTCGTATTTTTGCGAGGTCGTAATGTTTTTTTTTTCTAAGTCCCGCGTTTCGTATTTTTATATGCCAAGTCCGTAATCTTTCAGTTCTTAGTCCCGCGTCTCGGCTAAATCCCGTTAAAAATGTTCCGTGTTAAGTGCTACAGGTTTAACGGCTCGCCTCGCTATGCCTGCTGCGCTCATCGCTAAGTCGTATAGACTCCGCACACAGCGTGGCTATGACTCGCAGTTGGTCTATTATAATATGTGATGCCCCAACAGGACCTGTGCTCTGCCCCCTGTACATACCCATGAAGCGGGTGCTGAGTATTACCAAGACTCATAGGGAGGTATCAGCTGGTTTCCATTGTAATAATATCACGTGCTGCATCGCCCTCTGGTGTCGGCTGTATGTACTGCACCTCTAGCGCATGTTGTGTTGCCTTTTTGTTTCATTTAAAGGGCCACTGTAATTTTTTTGTATGGGTAATAATTGATCTTAAAGTAAAATAATTATTTGTTATACATTGTACCAGCAGTTTTTATCTACAGTAAATTGTTTCTGAAATATTTAGACTGTATAATGCGGCTCAGAGTTTTGATAAGGGAGGGAGAGGGGTCTGACTACCAGATAACATTGGAGATCTTTATTTTGGTCAATACAGAGACAGACCAGCAGAACGTGATCCTAATTAGAACATCAAAAGCAGCTAATTAATATGCACACTGCTAATTTGCATATAAATGCACTAACAACAGCACAGATTTTCCCAAAATTGATTCATTTTACAAAAAATATGGATAATCCAACACATGGCTGTTTTTTTAATGTTCTTTAAGAATAACCTAAATAACAATTTGTTAAATGGACTCTGTCACCCCAAAATCAAAGGGGCCATGAGCCTTATGGATATCTGAACACATTGGATAAAGATAATCAAACACATTATTGTTTATCAGCTGTCCGTTACTTTGTTAGTTTTGTTCAATTAATATGGCAGGTAAGAAACTACTGTAAGAATACAATGTAACAAGGTAAGCATAAAACAGGAACTTACATTCAACTTCCTGTGGGGTTTAACCCTTTAAGAATCCAACATGATCGTTTATACGCATAACACGATGGACTGCAGTGGCACTTTAAGTGTGTACATATTTATGTTTTTTATTTGTTTCATAGTTTTATATATATATATATATATATATTAATGAGGGAATATTGCATTTAATTACTGAAAAGGCTCAAGGCATTAGCCTCATTGGCTTTATTTAATTGGCTGCATAAAAAGAGATGAGGCATGCTCGGATGTAGGCGACTGCACAGAAAATAATGGAGGCTTATCAGTAATTAAAAGCATGCACCTTTAGTGGGTGGATCAGAAAGGCTGATTCAATATGTATGTCATGCAACGGTAGCAGTGACAATAAAGGACTCTCCTATCCAGGAGCCCCACAGCATAAAATGCACATTGCTAGTCCTGATTTAAAGGGCCACTGCAGTTCAAGAAAAGCTGCACATTTGTAAAGTATGTAACAATATAAAGAGCCGAGAGCGTTACTCATAGAAAATCATATAATCACTACATTATTTATATGTAGAGTATTCCAACTTGTCCGGTTTCATAAATGACTGATAGCTTGGAATCTGAGACATTGGAAAGAAATCTATTAAATAATTGGATTTTTAAAATTGGACACCTACTCCCTTCCCGCGCATACTCATGGGGTGCATGGTTTGGGGAGTGTCGTGCTATGAATGGATTACATTGTTATATATTGCAGTATGGTCAGATTTCATCATATATATATATTATAAGTGACAGATCTCTTGTTTCTCTTATTGAGTTTACTCCTTTATTCAGTTAATTTTGTTTCTGTTTTAAAGGGATATGGCACATGTTACTAGGTATATAATATCCCTGTGTATGTAGTTACTTTATTTTATTAGGAAGTGATTATAAGATCTGTATTTACTGAGTAAACTCAAACAAATAATCCCTGTATGGATGGGTCTGCCTACTGCAGCATATGCAGACACAGGCTCTGTTGTGTCTCGTATTAACCAATTAGTGGCCATATCTCTGCAACATGCTGCTGAGCAGTGGTCTGTGATAGGCTAGGACACTGCACTGCACATTCAGCCCTATGGGTCTGTGTCTGCATACACTGCAGGGTCAGACCCATACAGGGACTATTTTTATCAGAAAAAAACAGATCTTATAAGCACTTCTTAATAAAATAATGTACATGTCAATAAATAGATGCACAGGGATATTATATACCTAGTAACATCCTGCCATGTGCCTTTAAGAAACACTTTAAAGGTAAAGTAACATAGATGATTATTTCTATATACAAACAATTGTTGTACAATATTTTTTTTCTTATCTGCCTCTCCACAAATGATCTGAAACCTGAATACTGTTATAAAATGATTAAATACTCCACATCATATACAGTATGAATGTAATATATATAATATAATGGGTCTCCCTTGCTGAGAGACCATGCCACGCATCTACTACTGACACCAGGAGACTCCAGACATCCCTTGCAGCAACAGGCAAAGACTGGAAATAAATACACAACGATAAAGCTGATACTAGTTTATTATGGATACCATACAACCACTGCATGCCCCCCATGACATCTCACCCTCTATGGCAGGATTAATGCCAAGATAACCCATTTCTTAATATTGGCACTGGAGAGTTCACAAGGTCCTGGAAGAAAGATACCGAGTGGTGCTTAGCACCTCCATCTTGGGACTTCAAGTAATGTTGCTTGCTTAATTAGTAGTGAGTATTACTCTCATATGTTGTGCTGACGCCCTTAGGCATTGATTGCTGGAGCAGTCTCACTTGGCGCGCCGCTTCACTCATTGGACAGCACGTCACTTACTAAAGACCAGTCTAACTCAAAAACGTCTTAACTTACTAAAGCTTAGCTTCACTTGGCTGCTTCACCCACCTCAGGGCAGCTTTATTTATGAGGGAGCTGCTACACCCGCCGTAGGGCATCTTCATATATTAGAGAGCTGTTACATGCTACACAGGGCAGCTTCATTTATTAGAGCTCTTCTTCACCCACCTCAGGGCAGCTTCATTTACTGGAGAGCAACACCACTCACTTGAGAGCTAAATATGCCCCTCGCCATGGCCGGATTTAAAACTAGGTAAACAAGGCAGCCGCTCAGGGGCGCTTCATTTGCATAACAATGCATTTACATTTCAGTTTGTATGTTTTATGGATAGCCCCTGCCTTCTCTAGCCAGGTGCCATGAGCAGGTTCTTTCGTGGGGAAGGGGAAAGAGGTGGGTGTGAAGTGGCAGGCTTGTAGTGTGCTGCACTATATTATATATATATATATATATATATATATATATATAGATATATATGGAGTGGCATGGAAACAGGCATGCATATGGTTGGTGCTCCCAGGGGCAGCCAAGGAGTTTGTGCCTAGGGGCTCCAGACATAAATCAGACCGTGCCCCTCACTTGTTATAGAGATGCCTCACTGGAGAGTTGATATATACAATGCAAGGGGACTTAAATTTCTGAAGCATGAACAGTCAACAAAGCTGGAGGATATTCACGTTTTGAAGAACAACCCAACTTATTCGAGATCTGACAGGGTCCCTCACTAATCTAAACTGCAGGGGTGCAGAGAGTAATCTGAAGATGAAGGTGGCCCTCACTTGCTTTAGAGGTTTCTGATGAGTTACATGGACCTATTGGAGGGGGACCTCACTGAATAGCACCTATACTTATTTTAGGGAGTCTCAGTTATTGGGGTGCAACCTCAGGGAGCAGTCTCACTCACTTGGGGGCAGTTTCACTCGCTGGATGGGAGACCTGCTTATATACAGTCACTGTCTCGAGTGGATCCTCAGTGTCTCTTTAGTGGAACATGGTAACTTCTTGTGACATCCTTGGTTTCAGATTGTTGCCAGGCCAATATTCTGGGGGAAGCTTTAAGACATAGTCTTTGTATTCTGGAGTCTGGGCTGACTTCTTACTGTCTTGTATAGCCATTCTTGAGATTGTATAGCCCCCTGGGCAGCACCAGCACCATGCTCCACAGCATTAACATATAAGCCGAGTGTGAGCTGGTTCACTGCTGTCCTGGGAGTTACCGCCCTTAGGACACCATATCCAGCTTGCTCTGTAATAGCCAACACAAGCAGAGTGTGGCCAGCGGTCCTGGTAGTAGCCATTATTAGAATTCTGTAGTCCTAGAGAATATGAAGCAGCTCACTCCTAACTAGGCCAATAACTCCTTCACACAAAAGCCGAGTGTGGCCAGCAGCCATGCTTTCCTGGTAGTAGTCGTCCTTAGGATTATGTAGCCCCGGATATAAGGCAGCTCACTCCTAACTAGTCCGGAAATTTTCATACATAGGCTGGCATCCTGCTACTAGCCATCTTTAGGTTTCTGTAGCAGTCCCAGCACAGCCTGCTCCTCTAGTCTAGTAACTCCTTCACACACAAGCATAGTGTAGGCTGGCATCCTGCTGTCCTGGTAGTAGCCATCATTAGGATTCTGTAGCCCTAGAGAATATGTAGCAGCTCACTCCTAACTAGTCCAGTAACTCCTTTACACACAAGCAGAATGTAGGCTGGCGTGCTGGAAGTAGCCATCCGTGAGATTTCGTAGCCCCAGAACCTAGTGCCAGCATAACCTGCTCCACACTAGTCCAGTAACTCCTTAATACACCAGCAGCACAGCAGGAAATACAGACACTCCTTCAACCCCTGCAGGAATGAGTACCCAACGTTCATCCCTGAGGCATTCTTGTACCTAGGGAACGGCAGAGTCATGTTCCGCAGGGCTTGTCCCAGAGAGAAGGGGGCAAGTGGCACCATGGGACGCTGGGGTTCTGCGTGGCACAGAGCGGGCAGATAGGAACGGCACCTCTTGGTTGGAATCATCCTGTGGGAAAGGCTGGACCGGGGGTGCAATTTATCAGCTGGCAGCACGAGTCCCGGGCCCAGGGGAGGAGAATACAACAGAAAGACAGAGCCATGTGATGGAAAACAGCTGGAAGCTGCGATAAGTTCTGCTATTGTCCAGAACAAGAGGGGGTGCTGCCCCCTGGAGGCGCGTGCGGAGAGCAGGCAATGCACACAGGGCATCCGGTATATCCAATATACCTAAACTGGCGCCGCAAAATCCCCAGTTATTGCAGAAATTACATGAATACATAGAAATAAATATAACTACAATTGGTTATTATGAAACATTTTCAGTGGAAGTGTTCGATAATTGAGCTTGAAAGGTGTTTTTTTTACAAGAACATAAAATAATTTAAAAATAGAGAAAATCTTATATTTAGATGACTGACTGTCATAAGAGATTCCATCGGGACAAGATGTCTAGTTTAAATGGGCTTACTCTTTCATTGAGTAATGTAAAGGGTCTATATAAAGCCAGTCTTTTAACAGATCTGAATAGAGATCTTGTCTAATTCAATGTCTTCTAATCATTAAGGAACAATAACAAAATGTCTGTTATGAATAAAGCAAATTAATTTACTCTCACAGTAGAGGGTAACAAAGCTGGTATAGATTATATATATCTATTTATCTACTATAATAGTTCTCAGTTATGTGTAGCACCTGCAAGATGCGTTCTGCGCAGGAGTTACTCACAAGCTGAGTGCCCTAAACCATGCATGAGCAGTTGCGCCGCTTGTGCGCATGCGTGACACAGGCACACCAATGCACATGCACTGCATGGCGGAGGGGAGGGAGAGAAAGGGAAGAGAGAAAGGGTCGGGGAGAGAGGGAAGGAGGATGGCAGAGAGGGAGGCATAGAGAAGGAGGGGGTGAGAGATGTAGGGAGGGGGCAGAGAGAAGGAGGTATGGGGAGAGGGAGAAAGAGGCGATGAGAGAGAGAGAGGGAGGAGGCAGAGAGGGAGGGAGGGAGGGAAAAGGGGGAGAGAGTGAGAAAGGGGGAGGAGAGGCAGAAGGGGAAGGAGGTAGTGAGAGAGGGAGGGAGACAGAGGGCACAGAGAGAGAGAGAGTGCACACACAGAGTGCACAGAGAGAGAGGGAGCATTGAGACTATTGAACATAACATATGACACCATCATTTATGATGGGAAAGTTACTAGTATATATATATATATATATATATATATATAATGCAGTGTAATAACTGCATTTCTCGGAATTCTGTGCATGAAACAAGTTTTTTAACTAGTTTTCGAGATTCAAATGTGAACATAAATGTACTATTTATTTGATGCCGTATAGATGTAGTTTCTGGTTGCTTGAGAGTTACTATCAAAAGAGGATGCTCTGCTAAGTATATTTGTCAGTGAGGGCCGTTCTAGCAGCAGCAGCTTTCACTCCTCACTTACACACAGGTATGATCGGCTGCAGGTTGTTGTGTTGAACATGGGGAATGTAACGGCTCAGTCACTCATGTCTGTCCAGGAAAAATGGAATTGAAGACGTACAGTGGATGATATCTAGGTGTCTAAGCATTTTGTGGCATGACAACCTGGCATTTCTTGAGCCCTGTAAAATTTTATTTTTATTTAAAGTACAATATTCACATTTTTTCTGGTTGTTTGAGAGTTCTGGTTAAATGAGAGTCTACTGTGTGTATATATAAATATATAAAATAATAGAGATAGCACAATTACTTAAAATCCCTGACTGTTATTATTTATCCAGTTGGGAATGGCCTTCTGCATCACAGTTACTTGATCGCTCTAGATAAAGAATTTGAGGCATGTCCTTTATAAATAATGTATATGTAAAATCTCTAACTTTTAAGCAAAATGTTCTAACACTCCCACAATCATTGTATTTATTTATATATCCATTTCTCATTCCTGCAATAAGTGGGGCCTGTGTTGTGTACCATTTCTTCTGGACGGCTGGTCCATAGACCTGTCCCTGGTTCTCTATTCTTTCTCTCTCCTGATTTTTATTCAATCCTTTGATATATCTGCAGGTCTCTCTCATATCCCCCTTTGTCCTCTATTCTATAAATATATTAATGTCATGGAGTCTCCTTACTTTACATCTGACATAATCATCATAATTATTCAATGTTATCTGGGCTGCTCAAATAAATACAGATAAGTTTACCCTTTTCAGAACAAGTAGCGGGAGGTGATGCAAGCGCTGCGATCTGATGTCCGGTGCACTCTGTCAGGTGACAGTCAGGCTCTGGTGAGGATGACCGTGCTGACACAGCTCGAGGTACAAATGCTGACATAGGAGAGGCCCACATGGGGGACAAAGCAGCCTGGGCACGTCCTCTCCAGCCCAGCTTCCAGAGAAAGCCACCATATGCATCTGTGTATAGCAGTGCTAAGTATCTCTATTTAGTGCACCTTGAATCCATCCACTGAGGGCAAGATGGTGCTTGTCAGAGGGCTCAGATACGTCTTTTCAAGACCTCAAAAACACAGCAAAGCAGCCCAATCTCATCCCCAGGAAGGGTCACTCACTGGGAGGTCCAGTGCCCACTCTCACGGGCACAGCAACTACTCCAAACCGCAACCTGAGGAGACCTGCAGACTGCGAGAAAAAAATACAAGAGATATAATGAGGGATGGGTGGGGATGAGAGTGAGGAATACATGTGTAAGTCATGTTATATTGAGACAGAGAGCTGTACCGCACAGCAATAAAGCTTGTAGCTTACTGTTTCTTGTACATTGCTGGATACCCTCCATAGACATGATAGAACTAAGCAGCTATCTCATTCCCTACGTGTGATGTCACAAAAGTGCGACGCACAAGTTCCTAGCTAGCCTGACGCTCGTTTCGCATTTTTTTGCTTCTACGGAGTATGTAAATACAGATTGGTTAATATATGCTGAATCATCCAAAAGACAGAATAAAGTATCATTATAAACACAATGATATATCATGTTACTTTTTAGTATAATGATATATTATAGGAATTAAGTCATTTCCAGTGATTGAATCAGTCTATACAGGACACTGAAAGATAAATAAGAATCAACACTCATAGTGACATTAAGTCTCTCTCTCTCTCATTACTTGATTTTTTCTTTGTACCTACATCATGATTCAACACTGCTTTTTATTTTAAATGTATTTTAATAAAAGTTATATTTTAACTATATTCACTGTCTCAATATAATATGACTTACATTAGGAATAGCCTTCTTTTCCTGCTTTAAGTCTAATGACAATTAACTAGCATTTTCCAAATAAAAAGGAATTTAACAATTAAATAAAGGACTAACTCACAGATTTTATTTTGAGAGCAAAGGTGCTATAACTTTAATTGTGTAAGGAGGAAGAGGACAATATGTGAAATGTGGGGGAGATAAAGTTTTGAGGAAAAGCAATGTGTGTGGGGGTCTCCCCCACACACATTACGTTTCCTCAAAACTTTATAGCCACAGAGTGATACAGAATATGAATGACTTGGGAAGAGCATGAGAAAATTGTGGCAAACAATGTGGGAGGGGAGGTATGGGTTATAATAAAGGAGCAATAGAAGGGGAGAGAAAACGGGAAAGTTGGAGAGGGGACACACAGTGAGAGGTGGTGCTGGTGGCATGGGTGGTTTAGACAGCAGAAGCAGAAAGAGACATCACACAAACAAACACTTCACACTAAATGTATAACAAATAGGATATTCCTTTATATAAACAGGCAGATTTGAACATTCTTGTGCGTATATTACATATTATACTATGTGTGTTCCAGCACTACACTTAGTGTATTTCACATACAAAGTACACGTGTCTTTTCCCACAGATATTTGGCAGTTATGATCCCATCCCCCGACAGATCTTGTGGGTCCATCTTCAGATGATGTATGACCACTGTACATGTGGTAGATTAGTGCAGTGGGCAACATGAGAACCTTTGAATGTAAAGTATGGCACAGAAATAAAGCTATTTGTAGCTCGGTTGTGTGACCTGTATAATATTGCCCTAGTAATGGATCCCAGGGCACAGTGAGACTATCTCCAGTCCAGACCTGCACTGTCCCGAGTGTGCTGGCATCACATACCCCTGGAGACGGCCGGCAGGTTAGAGTGGGTGAAGAGCTGCACACTTGTTAGTACGAGGAGTTGTCACAGAAATCTGGAGGATACATTACTTCCTAGATGTACGCTCATCCTCCTCGTTCTCCAGCATGTAAGCTGGGCGGTAGCTCTCCACGCCCGCAGGGGTGGTGTAACGCAATGCAGGGTTCTTCATCGTGTTATCCATGCTGCCTAGGGATGTGTAACTGAGGAGGTAAATTGAGAGATGGGTGAGAGAGGAGTGAGATGAAGAGGTAGAGAGGGTGGAGAGAAAGAGAAAACATTAGGAACAAATAAAGGAGACAGCAAGATGATGTGACAGAGAGGAGATGCATAGAGAGGAGCAGAGCCAAGTGACAGCATGTTTCAGAGAGGAAGACACACAAGGGACAGCTTTCCAAAAAAAGAGAGATAGATCATGGACAGCAGACAAGGGACAGTGCTCCTCACCCTTTATCATACAGGATACAGTATGGAATGTACAGTGTCCGGAGGAATTCCCAGATATCCCGATATGACCAGTCCTGGAAAAAAGAGAGGCAGCAGTTACTTATTAACTTACTAAAAAGAATATTTGTCCCCGGGACACAATCACACAGGCTGGGGGGAAATGTCACACACAGAAAGTGGGAAAGACTCACCTCGACACAAGTAAGGAAGGTTTCACTGCCCTGACTCACCAGCAGAGGGTTGACCCTCATGTACTTGGGCCAGTCGGGGTCAGTCAGACACATTGGGGTGAGGGATCTTGAGTATGGGTCAGTGCGACGTGTGCCCATCAATATGGCCTCCAGCTGGGGCTGCTGAGCCTTCAGGTCCATCAATGCCTGCTTAATATCACCTTGGATGGTGTAGATCTGCAGACTATAACTGTAGGAGGAAAGGTGGGGATGAGGACACAAAACTAGTATCACATCATGGCACATAGCTTTATCTGGGTTACATGGCATCCCACAATGACACACACAGCATAATATGACCTCACACAGCATAATATGACCTCACACAGCCTCATATGACCTCACACAGCCTCATATGACCTCACACAGCCTCATATGACCTCACACAGCCCTCTCGAAATCCTGTAGCATTCAGTGTATTCACGTATGATCAGATGACCATTCCCATCCCCAACCTCATAGTTTATATTAATCCAACCCGTTTTTTGCCCCAAGCTGGGGCAGCCCCCTTCCAATGGACAATTGAGAGCAGCCGTGCATCTATTTACATGCTTAATCTCCTTCCCTCCATTGGACTATCCAGAACTTCCTCACCGTTTGGTTGTGTCCTGCATGAACTGCTCCATCTCCTGGAAAGGTGATACAATGCGAATGTAGAGAGCCTGGAGCTTGTCTTTCCTTTCTGGATACTTCCTGCAGAATGATGAAGACACTGGTAAGATTGTGCAGTAATGTGTTAGTATCAAAGGGATATCAAACTGGCAGGATAGCATAAGGAGAGCTTGTGCTGCAGTGATACACCCACTGCCCTGTGTAGTGATAGCAAGATGGACTCACCTCTGCACAGCAGCGTGGTACAGGTGCAGGAGCGCCGTGCAGTCTTTGCCTCCATTAAATGCAACACTGATTTTCTCCAGACTGTACCGGTCCAGCGCTTCTTCTATTGTCTGCAGCGCCGCAGCCACCTTGTGTCCAAGGGCAGAGCCTGCACAGAACCAGGAGGAGGAGCTTAACAGATTGACTATGAGAGGCTACCATGCAAACCAAGGAGTGGCTGTGACCCAACTGAAAGACTTGGGTTTAAGATTTGCTTATTAAAGACAGTACAGGTCCTAAGATTGTGTAGTTTATAAATGCATTTAAAAAAAATTATTATATTTTTAATCTCTCTACAAACATTGTTTTGGAACTAGGTCAGGACATCCTTCTGACTAATTCTATTAAAGAGATATGGAGGATTTCAGAATTTTGCAAGGTTTATAATATCCCTGTGTAACTATTTATGTTTATGTTCTTTATTTTATTAAGAAGTGCTTATAAGTTCTGCTTTTACTGCATAAATTCAAAGAAAGAGTGCAGACACAGACTCTGTAGTACTTGCTGTGTTTAATACTAACCAACCAGTGACCATCTCTCAGCAACATGCTGCTGAGGTGTAGTCCCTGATACACTAGGAGACTACACTGCACATCTAGCCCTACAAAGCTTGTCTGGGTGCGCTGCAGTGGGTAGACCCATACAGGGACTATTTGCTTGATTTTAGACAGAGCTCATAAGCATTCTTACTAAAATAAAGTACATCAAAGTAAATTGATATACAATATATACCTAGTAACACCCAGGAACCTTCCATATCCCTTTAGCAGTATATCAGAACTGCACAAATCTGTAATGCTTACAACCGGTTCTTCTAAATAAGCACATTTTTGATTTCAGTGACTCTTAAGATTTCCTTTTTTTAGAATCTAATACTTAGTTTTAGGATGATATATAGTATGATTCATATAGTCTGTATACTGGGACTCCATACCTGATTTTGCCAGCTGGTACACCTCTGCTGCAGCCTGAGATACAGGGTCTTTCACATATGGGACCACCACTCCTGGAGGCAGCCGTTGTATAAGGAAGCTGTAAGCCTCCTCTAGCCGTGACTCAGAGTCAGAGTCGAGTGTCAACTGAACATGATAATAGTTGTTAGCCCAGTCAGGATATGACCCTAGGCTGACATGCCTACGGAAGCGGGCATTGGCTTCCTCAAGAACCCTGGCAATAGCCATCTCGTCTGCATTGACGTAGATCTCCTGGCAGTAGAACCGAGTCTTCTCATTTCTGAAGAGGTGATCAAGTCCCTCCAGCGCCCTCTCCATGAGTGAGGGGATCCCAGGAAAGACATACACATTGTGTACACTAATAAGAGGGTACTTGAAGCAATCACCAGTCCTTTTATCTGTGCCATAGTTCAGCTTTGAAGACTCGGGTATACGTGCCAACTTCATCTCTGGACACCAGACATCTGTCTTGCCGAAAAACTTCTGCACTAGGGAGACTAGTTCAGGGTGCGGAAATACCTTCTCTCCAAAGGCCTTTGCTACAGCCTCAAAAGTCACATCATCATGAGTGGGACCTATGCCCCCTGATGTCAGGACGTAGGTATAGCGGGAGGAGAAGGCTTCAATCTCACTCGCGATGGTGTCCACATCATCAGGGATAACCGAAATCCTACTGACCATCACACCGATGGAGCGAAGTTTCTTACACATGAAGAATGAGTTTGTGTCCTGAGTGTGTCCCTGTGAAATAGAGACAGATGAGATTATAAAAAAAAAAGGTATTCAACAGAAAATAGGTTGGAGCTGAATCCTTTCAAAGTAGCCACCAAAAGAGCAGTAAGAGGGAAGTACACCATAGAGTGTAAGGAAAGGGAATGGAAAGAGGGGTCAGAGGTCATCACCGGGAGTTTGTGTGCTGCGGCTCCTATAAACATGCTGTACAGAAGGGTCTCTGGTGCAGACATTAGAGAGTTCAGTTTTAGGTTATGGAAGCATGAATGGCAATGGAGGGTCATATTTATCCCCATCTACTCTGGGGTTTGAACACCAGCTCTAGAGCTTCTCATGAGGTTAAATTCATTAAAAGTCCTAAAAAAAAAAACTATATGTGCTCTGCACCATTAGAAAGTGGATGAAAAGCATATGGAGAAGGTGTTTTCGTTTTTAAAATTAATGCTGTATTCATGGAGATGTGAATAATAGAAGTCGGCCTATTTCAGTGTGTTGCCTACCACCACACGCTGCTTTTAGACAGTGTAAATCTATAATATAGTGTGTAACAGTTACAGACTTCAGCCTTATCATTTATGTAAATACTTGTGGGAGCACTTCAAAGGCTAAACAAAACTGATTCATTTTTCCACTTGATTTTCCACCTTCTAACTGATGCGGAGCACATATGGTGAATGTTGTGGTCCAAACTAGTAACGAAAAGCCTCCACTAGCTTAGTGTGGGGAACATTTTTCTAGAGCGCTTTGGTAAAACCCCTGAAACTACCGTATTAGTGGGAATTATTCTATCTTACTGAATATACCTCTGGTTTCTATCTTGTTTATCCTTAGCCTGCATGTATTGGTCTCACCTTAAGGATCTCGTCACCTATGATGATGATTCCTGCAGTCACTGCGTCACCGGAGGTGTTCTCGTCGGATGAGGCAGATTTGCAGAAGTTGTTGGAAGCCATACTTAAGTGCCCCTGTAACCTCACTAGACGTAGCACTCCTCTGCTCAATAACAATCTGCTACAAGCAGACATGAGCCGCTCGCCGTTGGGGCCACGTTTAGATTACACTGGGGAAAAAAATCAAAGAATTGTTATACATATTGGAAGGTCACTGCTTGTGGTGTATGCACAAAGGTCACCACCACCCTCATACACCTGCAGCCCCATACACTCACAAGGGTCCCCTGCAGCCCCATACACTCGCAGGAGTCACCTGCAGCCCCATATACACACAGGGGTCCCCTGCAGCCCCATAAACACACAGGGGTCCCCTGCAGCCCCATACACACACACACAGGGGTCCCCTGCAGCCCCATACACACACACACAGGGGTCCCCTGCAGCCCCATACACACACACACACAGGGGTCCCCTGCAGCCCCATACACACACACACAGGGGTCCCCTGCAGCCCCATACACACACACACACAGGGGTCCCCTGCAGCCCCATACACACACACACAGGGGTCCCCTGCAGCCCCATACACACACACACAGGGGTCCCCTGCAGCCCCATACACACACACACAGGGGTCCCCTGCAGCCCCATACACACACACACAGGGGTCCCCTGCAGCCCCATACACACACACACAGGGGTCCCCTGCAGCCCCATACACACACACACACAGGGGTCCCCTGCAGCCCCATACACACACACACAGGGGTCCCCTGCAGCCCCATACACACACACACAGGGGTCCCCTGCAGCCCCATACACACACACACAGGGGTCCCCTGCAGCCCCATACACACACACACAGGGGTCCCCTGCAGCCCCATACACACACACACAGGGGTCCCCTGCAGCCCCATACACACACACACAGGGGTCCCCTGCAGCCCCATACACACACACACAGGGGTCCCCTGCAGCCCCATACACACACACACAGGGGTCCCCTGCAGCCCCATACACACACACACAGGGGTCCCCTGCAGCCCCATACACACACACACAGGGGTCCCCTGCAGCCCCATACACTCGCAGGGCTCACCTGCAGCCCCATACACTCGCAGGGCTCACCTGCAGCCCCATACACTCGCAGGGCTCACCTGCAGCCCCATACACTCGCAGGGGTCACCTGCAGCCCCATACACTCGCAGGGCTCACCTGCAGCCCCATACACTCGCAGGGGTCACCTGCAGCCCCATACACTCGCAGGGCTCACCTGCAGCCCCATACACTCGCAGGGGTCACCTGCAGCCCCATACACTCGCAGGGGTCACCTGCAGCCCCATACACTCGCAGGGGTCACCTGCAGCCCCATACACTCGCAGGGGTCACCTGCAGCCCCATACACTCGCAGGGCTCACCTGCAGCCCCATACACTCGCAGGGGTCACCTGCAGCCCCATACACTCGCAGGAGTCACCTGCAGCCCCATACACTCGCAGGAGTCACCTGCAGCCCCATAAACGCACAGAGGTCCCCTGCAGCCCCATAAATGCACAGGGGTCACCTGCAGCCCCATAAACGCACAGGGGTCATCTGCAGCCCCATAAAACGCACAGGGGTCACCTGCAGCCCCATAAACACACAGGGGTCACCACCAACCATACATGCAGTTGTCCACTACCAAATATACACAAAGGGAGGATTACTGCCAAATAACGGCCTTAGTTGTGGAGGTAGCTACACCTGGAGTATAGAACGGATTCACACATTGAACTGATGTTTCCAGTCACAGCTTGAGGTCATCAATATCAAAGGGACTCTTTCACCCCAACATGAAGTTGAATCAAAACCAGTCTACACATTGTATTAGCAGTTGTTCTCTACAGTAAATCATTTCTGAAATATTTAGAATGTGAGAGAATATCTAATGAGAATATATCTGTCAGAGAAAAAAATCCTAAATTAGCTGAAAACTTATATATATATATATATATATATACACACACACACATACACTGTCCTCTCCCTAGAAAATTGCATCAGAGGCTTAGCGACACGGGAGGAAGACACACAGGGGAGAAGGGGGAAGAGACAAGGGAGGGAGTGGGGGGGGGGGCAAACAAAGGAGAGGAGGCACAAGGGAGGGAGAGGAGGCACAAGGGAGGGAGAGGAGGGGGGAAGGAGACAAGGAAGGAAGTAGACAAAAAGGGGAGACTTGCAATGAGCGCCAATGAAGCTCAATGCGAGGTCAGTAAAGTAGGGGGGGGGGGGGGGCAACAACATTGTGAGGCTTCAAATTTTATTGCCGTAATTTTTGACTGGTAAGCCGCTAGTGTAAATATATATATTTCCCCACAATGGGAAAGATCCCACTGCTCTGCTTGTCTGTTATATGTAATTATGTTGCTGTGGGATCTACCATTTTAGTTCCTTCCATTCCACTTCCTGGAGTAGGAGGAGACTGATTGTACAAGCAGTTTGTCTACACAATGGGAATGTGGCATCTACAACTATTAGAGCTTTCAGTAGCATTAATGAATAGCTAATTACTTTACAAGAACACGGTCCTGTGAAAATAACTGAAAAATATCTATTGAGCAATTCCAAAGAACATATCAAGATACAGATCATGGTGATCATTTGTATGTAACAAATAAAAGTAGCTGCTGTGGTAGCCATGAGCAAAAAAGCATTTTGTTGTGGGAGGGACAGCCTATGGGGACTTCCATTGAAATGTAATGGGCTAGAGAGCAGTTGCCAAAAGGACTGAATAGAGATCTTACAGAGTTCCTTCCAAGTTCCTAATCCTTTATGAAGAGATAAAATGTCCCATTGTTAGAGTAGAAGCGAGTACAAAAGTGAAGTTTGCATTCATGTGAAGCAGGGGATTGTGGGAGTTCTTCACTTGCTCTGTAGCAGGGCGCACAACTACAGACCCTAAGCGCCCATTACACCCCCACACACCACAACTCATTACTTGTACGTGTAGATACACAGACCTTGAGTATGAGCCAAATACATCATCTACAACGCAACCTAAATACATAGGAACATCTCTCTGACTAGACCCCCGCCCCAGACTGCGCCGCTCACCTGGCTTCCGGAGTCCTTTGAGCCACGGTGAGATAGACGCCACCTTACACACCGAAACCACGCCCAGCTAAACACGCATTGGCTCGCACAGCGGCGGGTCTATACAGGGCGCGCTGTGATTGGTTGCTGCGCCGCTATTGCCAATGAATCACCAAGATAGATTGGTTGCTAGGGTCAACCATAAAACCGCTCCCCCGGGCAGCAATATCCTCACACAGAACGTTCCGGAGGAGAAATTGAGCACTAAGTATTTAGTTATATATGCAGAGACGTACGTTTAGTTAGAAGGTTTTCACTCATTGCAGGTTCCTCCAACTATTTAGTAGCATTAGAGACATTTGGACAGATACATCTGAGCATGAAAAGGAATGGAATGGTCAGGACTATTGGATGGCCAACAAAGTCTAAATGCAGCAGGTATCCCTTTAGACTACGGCTGTATTATGAAGCCAAAGTTAAATTACTACAGCCTCGTTGAGGAAATGATCTGCAATTGTTTGCTCTCCAAAACCATCCCTCCCATGCCAAAGTTTAAAGAGCCTCTACTGGTCAAAAAGCAGCATTTTTATTGTAATGTCCAAGCTATTACAGCTAACCTTTGAACTGTATTTTTGCAGCCTCCAGCAGAGCGGATTTTCTCCCCGAGCTGTTTAAATGGATAGTATGTAGGAAATGTGTGTCAAGGCGTGTCATTAAATATGATCCTGGAAAGCAAGGTCAGCCTCCTGGGCAGATCCAACCAACCACCCTGAATACCTAAACCATTCACCCTTACAGTGTACAAAACCACAAAATAAACCGCACATCTGAGCCACCAACATATTATGGTACAAGTAGGTGCTGTTGGGGGAATTCCCCTTTTCAGTGCAACTTCCATAATCTGCAAGGAATGAACTCTTGGTAAAGGCTGTATGGGGGAGGAGGTGATAGCCCTGTTTGGAGCAGACCATCCCAGCCATTGTTGTGACAGAGCATCACACAAACCATTAATACAAACGCCAAGTACCGAGGAGCGTGATGATTACGGCACGCAGCACACCCAGGTCAGGAAATAAAACAAACACAAGTTAAAAACTAGTCACTTTATTCAAGTGAGTTTAAAACAAAAAAAAGAAAAAAAAACATAGCAAGTAGTTGCAGTGTCCAATGGTAACTTACACAACATGCAAATATTGACAGACGGGTCCAGCTGCATCGCCAACACCGGAGGAGAGGACCAAGGCCAGCCCAATCCTACAGAGCAAACAATGCAGGGATTCCCCTATAGATACAACAGAACATAAATAGGAGATCTGTTCCAGCAATGGTTTCTTCAGTGGGATCTTGGGGTGGTCAAATAGTCCAGAAATTTAATGTTGTAGCTAAAACCTGACGACAACGCCAAGACAGAGGAGCCAGAGAGAAAACCAGCATGGGGAGAAGGTGCTTGCAGAGAACACAGGAGGAGCCAGGTGGATATTTACACAGCAGGGGAGGGTCTAAGTCTTCTTGGTTGGGAGCGGCCTTCGAAATAGCAGTATGTGCGGCTCTGGAGAGAGAAGAGAAGACATCAAGATCCGGCACAGGACACAGACTTCATGACTACTTATAGAGGGTCACACACAGTAATGTGGCTTCTAAATTATGGCCACTTTGTACAAACAAATCCAAAGTAATACAAGTAACAAGTGTAGGCGGAGCTACCGCCCATGCAGCCTGTCTAATTACTATAGCCCCTCATTTCTCCCTCGGCGGCTTCCTATGACTCTTGCTGGGAGGGATAATTATGAATGACATCACATGTGCAGACGAGTCATAGGAAGCCCTCAAGGTTCTGTTGCAGTAATGCCAAGGGGACCCTATACCACAAACAATGAGTTGGCACTAGAGGGGGACACAACCCAACAACATTTTTGCACCCCCCCCATCATTCACCAGCCTTTCCACTAACAATCCACTTTTAAAGCCAACCTGCATAAGTGGAGCTTCCAGGCTGGTACCAGCAACATTAGTTTCTCTTCCCATACCTGTGTGCATGCATTCACATCTATTCCTTTGTACTAAATGAATAGTACAGAGGTAGTTTTATTGCACAGCATGGATGGTGCCAAAGTCTAACTTTCCAAGGCACTGAGGATCTGTTTCTCAGGTACCCCTGCGTGCCCCCAAAACATTGTTACCGTGATACAAAAGAATCTTTGCTTTAATTCAACATTTGGAAAAAAGAGTCCTACAAATAGTATGGAGTAAAATAAAGGGTTTTCAGCAAGACCAGCACAAAACTGAACTCCGCTCCCATTAGAAGTTGCATGTGTATTTACCAAAATGTTTTACCTTAAGTTTACATTTTTTTAATAGTGAAGCTACATTGCCCAATCTTCGTCTAATTAGTTACAGGATTCTGAACGTGTCCTAGGTAGATCCTAACTTGAGGGGCTGTGCTGTTGTATCTGCATCCACTGCTCCTCACAAGTTTCTAATCATTGTACAAAGAAAACAGCCTGTCATCACTAAAGCAAATGGCATTAAATAAAGACCCTGATGAAGTAGAAATATGAAACACGTAGGTTAGGAGAGGGTCTCCAGCAAGCGTTTGCAAAGCAGCACTGCAATTCTATAAAAATGTAAAACTATGTTTCTTTAATGGACCTAAACTTTATATTGAAAAATATATAAATTATCCACCTTTATAGGGCCAAAAAGATATTTTGCCACCTAGAGCTACTGTATTGATGAGTATATTGCAGCTAGTACTTAATTCCTTTCTTTTAATGTGATATATCATGATATATCGTGATAATGCAGAGTACAATGTGGATACTCTGAATTGCTGTATATATGTAGAGTTTTTGTGAGCATTTTTACATTTTATTAAAAATTTTAAATAAGTCACCATGTTTTACCCTATGTGCTTCCATATTAGTTAAATTAAAAATGGGTTAAATGTGTTTTAAAGGCTGGAATTTAAGTCAAGTACTTCTAAAGATAAAGTTATAAATATTACACTGCAGTGGACCTTTAACTCACCGGGTTCATGGATCATGTAGTGCACCCAGCCCTGGCTCTGCTGGACTCCCAGGTTCCTCCATTCAGACTCAGACATTAGATGTGTTTTTGGTACCATCTTCGCTATGTCTTTCGGTAACATCACGTGCCTTGAGAAAGAGAAGACACAATGAAACAACTGGTGTAAACGTTATATTCCCATCTGCCTTTTTGATACACCAATAAAAAACTATCTATATCTCTTGTTCAGGAGCATCATCACTAATAAGTCACTTGAGCTTTGGAGCCATTGCTTTCTGTGACTGTCCGCTGCAGAACCAGCAGGGCACAGCTATTTGTTTTACTGTTGACTTTGAGAAAACTATGGATACAAATACCAGGGCAGTAATTAGTAATTGTCAATTAGCTTTAATTAACATGATATCTTAATCTATTTGTAGGTGGATCAGAAAGACCATCAGATAAGAAAAATCTGAAACACCGACGTTATATTTTTCAGCTGTGACTATTGAACACCAACCACACGGCAAATATACTGCCAGTTCCTTCTTAGGTGTCTACATAATTTAGCTCATAGCTTCACACCGTAAGGTGGCAACCAAGAAGGAGGAAGTTATATTACCTAGAAAAATTATTATTAATATTTTTAAATGACAAAAACTACTCATTACTACTTTGTTTTAGTTTATACCATATTTCACTTTAAAACCTTTCAACCAGCCACACGCCACGTATTCAATAACTATACTGCAGCAAGCAGTACTTGTTATACAGATCTCTACCTCTCTAGCACCAAACAAAGCTTTGGCCAACTCCAGTGAGAACCTTACTACAAATCAACTTTAGCTAAAGTAGAGGTGAAGATACATTATCCCCAAAATTGTATCAGAAATAACCTACAAAAATCCCCACAATCCCCCACTGTTTATCCCTCACCTATACCAACGCAGACCTAGACAGCCCCTAAATGCTGGGAACACCATCTATAACCAAAAGCTAAGCCCCAGATTAGCACAGACACTCTGCCTGCATGGTTTGGGGAGCTGCCTGGCATGAGGAGTGGATGGCACATAGGAATGCTTTGTGGGTCTGTTCGCCCACCCCGATGCTCTTTTGTGCCATCTGGCTGGTGGTAAGTCCTGGGGAATACACACCTCATGCTCAGATTATACAACATTGCTCTCCATACACTGATCCAACACAAGATGTGCCTGTGTGTAACCGTCTCAGACCCAATACATTACATAGGCATCTACAGCCTTATGAATTTGCTATTCGTCAAATTTAAAAAAGGGCTCTATATAAGCACAGAGCATATTTTTTTTACAGAAGTTTTAGTTTGTGAACTTCTAACCAAAAGCAAGGTCTTCACTAACTTAAAACATCTGTGAAAAAAAAATATGCTGTGTGCTTAGAGCCCTATGCAATTGGCCGAATTGAATTTAACAAGGCTGCTGATACCTACCAATATGAACAGCATTCAAATACAGATTTTAACCCTTTACTAACCATCAAGCCAACAGTAGCACAAAGCAGAGATCTACACAGCAATATCTGACTTTGTCCTTGTGCAGGGGACTACAAATCAGAAGATGCATTCCTGCACAAACTACCATCACTGATGGATACAATGTATTAGCTACCGATGATTGGTCAACACCAATTACAAATATGCTAATTTTATCAAGATTTACAGGTGCGTTAACTCATTAAATTTCAGTTTAGAAGCAGTTTATTTTCGAAGCTTTAGGGTAAGTATGTTAAGGTTTATTTTGATATTTTTTTTCCTAAAAACAAAAAAACAAGTGTTTTAATACACAGATTCTCTTTTATCAGATGCATTTATAATCCATGAAACTTAAGTATGCCTTAAAGACCTTCCACATTCTTCCTGCAATACTTGTTCTTTCCCCTGTCCCACCACATTATATACAGTGGTCCCGCAGCACGCTTCAGCCTCAAAACTCAAATTTGGTATTCAACGCATTAGTATGAATAACAAGGTTTCCTATAGGAGTCAATTTACATTACTCCTTATGGGAACTTTAGTACTTGTCATTTTCAACGCTCATCAAGCCTTCTGGAATGTTTACATTCCTGAAACAAGGAATCTGATTTTGGGCCCATGAGAGGGTAGGGTGTGGTGTCAATTTCAATCTTACCAGATTATCTTAATATAGGCTGTTTTGCTCCCCAACAGATAGCCAAGACACACATCCTCATGATACAACTCTTAGGATGTGATGTTAATATATTTGAGTATTGACAAACCACTCAAATATTTTGCCAAGAGATGTTTTTATGTCCATGGCTTACACAACTGCCAATACGGTTACTCAAGTATATTTTATCCTTTATATGTAAGGCGCCAACATATTGCATATATCCTCAGTCCGTGTATCATAGTGTATCCCTCTGTGTGTAGGCCCTCAGTCAGTGTATTATCTGCGTGTGTCCCCCCCCAGTCAGTGTATTATCTGCGTCTCCCCCCCCCAGTCATTGTATTATCTGCGTGTCCCCCCCCAGTCATTGTATTATCTGCGTGTCCCCCCCCCCAGTCAGTGTATTATCTGCGTGTGCCCCCCCAGTCAGTGTATTATCTGCGTGTGTCCCCCCCCCCAGTCAGTGTTTTATCTGCGTGTGTCCCCCCCCCCAGTCAGTGTATTATCTGCGTGTGTCCCCCCCCCCAGTCAGTGTATTATCTGCGTGTGTCCCCCCCCCCAGTCAGTGTATTATCTGCGTGTGTCCCCCCCCCAGTCAGTGTATTATCTGCGTGTGTCCCCCCCCCAGTCAGTGTATTATCTGCGTGTGTCCCCCCCCCAGTCAGTGTATTATCTGCGTGTGTCCCCCCCCCAGTCAGTGTATTATCTGCGTGTGCCCCCCCCAGTCAGTGTATTATCTGCGTGTGTCCCCCCCAGTCAGTGTATTATCTGCGTGTGTCCCCCCCAGTCAGTGTATTATCTGCGTGTGTCCCCCCCAGTCAGTGTATTATCTGCGTGTGTCCCCCCCCAGTCAGTGTATTATCTGCGTGTGTCCCCCCCCAGTCAGTGTATTATCTGCGTGTGTCTCCCCCCAGTCAGTGTATTATCTGCGTGTGTCCCCCCCAGTCAGTGTATTATCTGCGTGTCCCCCCCCAGTCAGTGTATTATCTGCGTGTCCCCCCCCAGTCAGTGTATTATCTGCGTGTCCCCCCCCCCAGTCAGTGTATTATCTGCGTGTCCCCCCCCAGTCAGTGTATTATCTGCGTGTCCCCCCCCCCAGTCAGTGTATTATCTGCGTGTGTCCCCCCTCAGTCAGTGTATTATCTGCGTGTGTCCCCCCTCAGTCAGTGTATTATCTGTGTGTTCCCCCCCAGTCAGTGTATTATCTGTATCCCTCTCCTCAGTGTGTAGGCCCTCAGTCAGTGTATTATCTGTATCCCCCCCCCTCAGTGTGTAGGCCCTCAGTCAGTGTATTATCTGTATCCCCCCCCTCAGTCAGTATTATCTGTATCCCCCCCTCCTCAGTGTGTAGGCCCTCAGTCAGTGTATTATCTGTATCCCTCTCCTTAGTGTGTAGGCCCTCAGTCAGTGTATTATCTGTATCCCCCCTCAGTGTGTAGGCCCTCAGTCAGTGTATTATCTGTATCCCCCCTCAGTGTGTAGGCCCTCAGTCAGTGTATTATCTCCCCTCAGTGTGTCCCCCTCAGTCAGTGTATTATCTGTATCCCTCTCCTCAGTGTGTAGGCCCTCAGTCAGTGTATAATCTGTATCCCTCTCCTCAGTGTGTAGGCCCTCAGTCAGTGTATTATCTGCATCCCCCCCCCCCCCTCAGTGTGTAGGCCCTCAGTCAGTGTATTATCTGTATCTCCCTCAGTGTGTAGGCCCTCAGTCAGTGTATTATCTGTATCCCTCTGCTTAGTGTGTAGGCCCTCAGTCAGTGTATTATCTGTATCCCCCCTCAGTGTGTAGGCCCTCAGTCAGTGTATTATCTGTATCCCCCCTCAGTGTGTAGGCCCTCAGTCAGTGTATTATCTCCCCTCAGTGTGTCCCCCTCAGTCAGTGTATTATCTGTATCCCTCTCCTCAGTGTGTAGGCCCTCAGTCAGTGTATAATCTGTATCCCTCTCCTCAGTGTGTAGGCCCTCAGTCAGTGTATTATCTGCATCCCCCCCCCCCCTCAGTGTGTAGGCCCTCAGTCAGTGTATTATCTGAATCTCACTCAGTGTGTAGGCCCTCAGTCAGTGTATTATCTGTATCCCCCCCTCCTCAGTCAGTGTATTATCTGTATCCCCCCCTCCTCAGTCAGTGTATTATCTGTATCCCTCTCAGTGTGTATTATCTGTATCCCTCTCAGTGTGTATTATCTGTATCCCTCTCCTCAGTATGTAGGCCCTCAGTCAGTGTATTATCTGTATCCCCTCCTCAGTCAGTGTATTATCTGTATCCCCCCTCCTCAGTCAGTGTATTATCTGTATCCCTCTCAGTGTGTAGGCCCTCAGTGTATTATCTGTATCCCCTCCTCAGTCAGTGTATTATCTGTATCCCCCCTCCTCAGTCAGTGTATTATCTGTATCCCTCTCAGTGTGTAGGCCCTCAGTCAGTGTATTATCTGTATCCCCTCCTCAGTCAGTATTATCTGTATCCCCCCTCCTCAGTGTGTAGGCCCTCAGTCAGTGTATTATCTGTATCCCTCTCCTCAGTGTGTAGGCCCTCAGTGTATTATCTGTATCCCTCTCCTCAGTATGTAGGCCCACAGCCAGTGTATTATCTGTATCCCTCTCCTCAGTGTGTAGGCCCTCAGTGTATTATATGTATCCCTCTCCTCAGTATGTAGGCCCACAGCCAGTGTATTATCTGTATCCCTCTCCTCAGTGTGTAGGCCCTCAGTGTATTATCTGTATCCCCCTCAGTGTGTAGGCCCTCAGCCAGTGTATTATCTGTATCCCTCTCCTCAGTGTGTAGGCCCTCAGTCAGTGTATTATCTGTATCCCTCTCCTCAGTGTGTAGGCCCTCAGCCAGTGTATTAACTGTATCCCCCCTCAGTGTGTAGGCCCTCAGTCAGTGTATTATCTGTATCCCTCTCCTCAGTGTGTAGGCCCTCAGTCAGTGTATTATCTGTATCCCTCTCCTCATTGTCAGTGTATTATCTGTATCCCCCCTCAGTGTGTAGGCCCTCAGCCAGTGTATTATCTGTATCTCCCCTCAGTGTGTAGGCCCTCAGCCAGTGTATTATCTGTATCCCCCCTCAGCGTGTAGGCCCTCAGCCAGTGTATTATCTGTATCCCCCCTCAGCGTGTAGGCCCTCAGCCAGTGTATTATCTGTATCTCCCCTCAGTCAGTGTATTATCTGTATCCCTCTCCTCAGTGTGTAGGCACTCACTCAGTGTATTATCTGTATACCCCCCCCCCCCAGCCAGTGTATTATCTGTATCCCCCCTCAGTGTGTAGGCCCTCAGTCAGTGTATTATCTGTATCCCTCTCCTCAGTGTGTAGGCCCTCAGTCAGTGTATTATCTGTATCCTCCCCCCTCAGTGTGTAGGCCCTCAGTCAGTGTATTATCTGTATCTCCCCTCAGTGTGTAGGCCCTCAGTCAGTGTATTATCTGTATCCTCCCCCCTCAGTGTGTAGGCCCTCAGTCAGTGTATTATCTGTATCTCCCCTCAGTGTGTAGGCCCTCAGTCAGTGTATTATCTGTATCCCCCCCTCCTCAGTCAGTGTATTATCTGTATCCCCCCTCCTCAGTCAGTGTATTATCTGTATCCCCCCTCCTCAGTCAGTGTATTATCTGTATCCCCCCTCCTCAGTCAGTGTATTATCTGTATCCCCCCTCCTCAGTCAGTGTATTATCTGTATCCCCCCTCCTCAGTCAGTGTATTATCTGTATCCCCCCTCCTCAGTCAGTGTATTATCTGTATCCCCCCTCAGTCAGTGTATTATCTGTATCCCCCCTCAGTCAGTGTATTATCTGTATCCCCCCTCAGTCAGTGTATTATCTGTATCCCCCCTCAGTCAGTGTATTATCTGTATCCCCCCTCAGTCAGTGTATTATCTGTATCCCCCCTCAGTCAGTGTATTATCTGTATCCCCCCTCAGTCAGTGTATTATCTGTATCCCCCCTCAGTGTGTAGGCCCTCAGTCAGTGTATTATCTGTATACCCCCCTCAGTCAGTGTATTATCTGTATCTCCCCTCAGTGTATTATCTGTATCCCTCTCCTCAGTATGTAGGCCCTCAGTCAGTGTATTATCTGTATCTTTCCCCTCAGTGTGTAGGCCCTCAGTCAGTGTATTATCTGTATACCCCCCTCAGTCAGTGTATTATCTGTATCCCCCTCCTCAGTGTGTAGGCCCTCAGTCAGTGTATTATCTGTATCCCCCTCCTCAGTGTGTAGGCACTCAGTCAGTGTATTATCTGTATCTCCCCCTCCTCAGTCAGTGTATTATCTGTATCCCCCCTCAGTGTGTAGGCCCTCAGTCAGTGTATTATCTGTATCCCCCCCCCCCCCTCAGTGAGTAGGCCCTCAGTCAGTGTATTATCTGTATCCCTCTCCTCAGTATGTAGGCCCTCAGCCAGTGTATTATCTGTATCCCCCCTCAGTGTGTCCCCCTCAGTCAGCGTATTATCTGTATCCCTCTCCTTAGTGTGTAGGCCCTCAATCAGTGTATTATCTGTATCCCCCCTCAGTGTGTAGGCCCTCAGTCAGTGTATTATCTGTACCCCCCTCCTCAGTGTGTAGGCCCTCAGTCAGTGTATTATCTGTATCCCTCTCCTCAGTGTGTAGGCCCTCAGTCAGTGTATTATCTGTATCCCTCTCCTCAGTGTGTCCCCCTCAGTCAGCGTATTATCTGTATCCCCCCTCAGTGTGTAGGCCCTCAGTCAGTGTATTATCTGTATCCCTCCTCAGTGTGTAGGCCCTCAGTCAGTGTATTATCTGTATCCCTCCTCAGTGTGTAGGCCCTCAGTCAGTGTATTATCTGTATCCCTCTCCTCAGTGTGTAGGCCCTCAGTCAGTGTATTATCTGTATCCCTCTCCTCAGTATGTAGGCCCTCAGTCAGTGTATTATCTGTATCCCTCTCCTCAGTGTGTAGGCCCTCAGTCAGTGTATTATCTGCATCCCTCTCCTCAGTGTGTAGGCCCTCAGTCAGTGTATTATCTGTATCCCTCTCCTCAGTGTGTAGGCCCTCAGTCAGTGTATTATCTGTATCCCTCTCCTCAGTATGTAGGCCCTCAGCCAGTGTATTATCTGCATCCCTCTCCTCAGTGTGTAGGCCCTCAGTGTATTATCTGTATCCCCCCTCAGTGTGTAGGCCCTCACTGTATTATCTGTATCCCCCCTCAGTGTGTAGGCCCTCAGCCAGTGTATTATCTGTATCCCCCCTCAGTGTGTAGGCCTTCAGCCAGTGTATTATCTGTATCCCCCCTCAGTGTGTAGGCCTTCAGTCAGTGTATTATCTGTATCCCGCCTCAGGGGAGTTGCCCGGGCGTATTTCTTATCAGTGTATTCTATGTACCCTTCAGTGTGTGTATGCCAGGTTCCTCGTCCTCTCTCACCTGTACTCGAACAAATCGTCATCGTACTTGTCCGAGTAGTAGATCTGTTTGCTAGACATGTCCTCGCGCCGCTTGACTGTCTCTCACTAACCGTTGCGCGCGCGCGCTGCTTCAAACTTAACCCGCGGAGCACAGGGATTGGTGGAAATATCACCCAATCAGGAACAGTCATGGCGCTCAACCAATCTGTTAGCAGAATTTCGGACAGATGTACGTAACGCCATAATCTGACACCAGAGCGAGACTTGAAACGCAATCTATTCCCAACATGGCCGCGCCCAGGCCCGTGTGACGTATTGCAACGCCTCCTGGTGACGTTCCTTAGCGGCGGAGCCGGAAGTAGTGAAGAAAGTTTTGTCCCCAGGGGGAGGAAGAGGAGAAGCCGTGGAAAGTTATAGAGAGCAAGGCCCGGGCACCGACACATGCTGCCCCGGTGAGTGCGGCCTGGAGGGAGGATTGGGATTGTGTCGAGAGACACAAGCTGGCATCAGAGAGGCAGGGACTTATAGGGGAGAGAGGGAAAGGACTGACAGGAGGGAAACAGGGGAGAGTGAGAGAGGACTGACGGGAGAGTGAGAGAGGACTGACGGGAGAGAGTGAGAGAGGACTGACAGGAGGGAAACGGGGGAGAGGGAGAGAGGACTGACAGGAGGGAAACGGGGGAGAGGGAGAGAGGACTGACAGGAGGGAAACGGGGGAGAGAGGACTGACAGGAGGCAAACGAGGGAGAGAGGACTGACAGGAGGCAAACGGGGGAGAGGGAGAGAGGCCTGACAGGAGGCAAACGGGGGAGAGGGAGAGAGGACTGACAGGAGGCAAACGGGGGAGAGGGAGAGAGGACTGACAGGAGGCAAACGAGGGAGAGAGGACTGACAGGAGGCAAACGGGGGAGAGGGAGAGAGGACTGACAGGAGGGAAACGGGGGAGAGGGAGAGAGGACTGACAGGAGGGAAACGGGGGAGAGAGGACTGACAGGAGGCAAACGAGGGAGAGAGGACTGACAGGAGGCAAACGGGGGAGAGGGAGAGAGGACTGACAGGAGGCAAACGGGGGAGAGGGAGAGAGGACTGACAGGAGGCAAACGGGGGAGAGGGAGAGAGGACTGACAGGAGGCAAACGAGGGAGAGAGGACTGACAGGAGGCAAACGAGGGAGAGAGGACTGACAGGAGGCAAACGGGAGAGAGGACTGACAGGAGGGAAACGGGGGAGAGGGAGAGAGGACTGACAGGAGGGAAACGGGGGAGAGGGAGAGAGGACTGACAGGAGGGAAACGGGGGAGAGGGAGAGAGGACTGACAGGAGGGAAACGGGGGAGAGGGAGAGAGGACTGACAGGAGGGGAAACGGGGGAGAGGGAGAGAGGACTGACAGGAGGGAAACGGGGGAGAGGGGAGAGAGGACTGACAGGAGGGAAACGGGGGAGAGGGAGAGAGGACTGACAGGAGGGAAACGGGGGAGAGGGAGAGAGGACTGACAGGAGGCAAACGGGGGAGAGGGAGAGAGGACTGACAGGAGGCAAACGGGGGAGAGGGAGAGAGGACTGACAGGGGGGGAAACGGGGGAGAGGGAGAGAGGACTGACAGGGGGGAGAGGGAGAGAGGACTGACAGGGGGGGAAACGGGGGAGAGGGAGAGAGGACTGACAGGGGGGAAACGGGGGGAGAGGGAGAGAGGACTGACAGGAGGGAAACGGGGGAGAGGGAGAGAGGACTGACAGGAGGGAAACGGGGGAGAGGGAGAGAGGACTGACAGGAGGGAAACGGGGGAAAGGTGAGAGAGGACTGACGGGGGAGAGGTGAGAGAGGACTGACGGGGGAGAGGTGAGAGAGGACTGACGGGGGAGAGGTGAGAGAGGACTGACGGGGGAGAGGTGAGAGAGGACTGACGGGGGAGAGGTGAGAGAGGACTGACGGGGGAGAGGTGAGAGAGGACTGACGGGGGAGAGGTGAGAGAGGACTGACGGGGGGAGAGGTGAGAGAGGACTGACGGGGGAGAGGTGAGAGAGGACTGACGGGGGAGAGGTGAGAGAGGACTGACGGGGGAGAGGTGAGAGAGGACTGACGGGGGAGAGGTGAGAGAGGACTGACGGGGGAGAGGTGAGAGAGGACTGACGGGGGAGAGGTGAGAGAGGACTGACGGGGGAGAGGTGAGAGAGGACTGACGGGGGAGAGGTGAGAGAGGACTGACGGGGGAGAGGTGAGAGAGGACTGACGGGGGAGAGGTGAGAGAGGACTGACGGGGGAGAGGTGAGAGAGGACTGACGGGGGAGAGGTGAGAGAGGACTGACGGGGGAGAGGTGAGAGAGGACTGACGGGGGAGAGGTGAGAGAGGACTGACGGGGGAGAGGTGAGAGAGGACTGACGGGGGAGAGGTGAGAGAGGACTGACGGGGGAGAGGTGAGAGAGGACTGACGGGGGAGAGGTGAGAGAGGACTGACGGGGGAGAGGTGAGAGAGGACTGACGGGGGAGAGGTGAGAGAGGACTGACGGGGGAGAGGTGAGAGAGGACTGACGGGGGGAGAGGTGAGAGAGGACTGACGGGGGAGAGGTGAGAGAGGACTGACGGGGGAGAGGTGAGAGAGGACTGACGGGGGAGAGGTGAGAGAGGACTGACGGGGGAGAGGTGAGAGAGGACTGACGGGGGAGAGGTGAGAGAGGGACTGACGGGGGAGAGGTGAGAGAGGACTGACGGGGGAGAGGTGAGAGAGGACTGACGGGGGAGAGGTGAGAGAGGACTGACGGGGGAGAGGTGAGAGAGGACTGACGGGGGAGAGGTGAGAGAGGACTGACGGGGGAGAGAGGACTGACGGGAGGGAAACGGGGGAGAGGGGAGAGAGGACTGACGGGAGGGAAACGGGGGACTGACAGCAGAGAAGGATATGAGGGGGATGACGGGAAGATTAAAAAGTGAGGACTGACTTTAAAGTGAGTGAAAGAAAAAACAGGCAAGAGAGTAAGAGAGAAGCAGAGAGCTGATGACTGGGAGAGAGCGTAAATGATTGTTACAAATAAAGGATGATGATAATAATATGAATGGAGTCCCAGGTACCTGACATGATTACTGTGAGACATGATATTGAGAGCTACTTGAACACAAATAATTGTATACAGAGAGCACCAATACCAGGAAGAATGGAAGCTGTGTGTTTTGTGTATTAGGTTTTAATTAGATGTGTGTTGTTTAGTAGTTTATTCAGTGTCACACAGTTGCTGCTGTTACTCCTGTGTGATTGTTCCATCCATTCTTGTGCTGTGCTATAAGGAGGCTGCAATAATAGAAAATGTGATTATTTTTAATTAATGTTCCTGTTATCTGTGTAATAAATCGTAGGCAGGGATGTTGTAACGGAGCTGGGACACGCAGTCCAAAATCTCCGCTGGTATACGATAAAATACCCACGAGGCACTACAGTTTCACCATTCCCGACCTCCCATATTGGACGACACACAATTTGGGAGTCAAATGAATACTGACTTTATTTTGTTATTGCAGAACTATATATACATCTCTTTGGCCACAGGCAATACACATGCCCATATTTGGCTACACACAATACACACAAAGAGAACAATAGGGGGGTCACACCTCCCTGGCAACTTTGATACAATCAGACACTGATTCAATTACACCTCTTTGTTCTTATCAGAGAATTAAAACACTTTGGAAAATGCCAGGATCCTTTACAACTTTCTTATCTCTTGAATCTCTGTAATAGGATTATCTATTAGCCTAGGTCTGCAAAAGTCTGGCTAATATTCTGCAGAGCATCAACCAGCATACATATTGTAGGATCATATTTTAACCATAATAATCATAAAACAGTTTAAAACAGTGATGGGTTCCGCTACACACCTCCCCCGTGACCATAAGCCGGCATACACGGTCTGATCCCAACGGATCGGCCTGGGGATGTCCGGACAAAAGTATTTGTTGGTCAATTCTCTAGTTTGACAACCCATCAGCATTACTGCAATTCACATTTACTCACATTTCCCATATCCCCAGATAGCTGGGATCTGAGCGCACAAAACCACCGAATAGCGCTCAGATCCTCTTCACACAGTTCAATTGCCATGTAGCTAAAGTCTTTCCCATAGTCTTTCATTATATGAATGGGCTTCATGGCACAGTTATCTGGGGTATCATGGTTCACACAGGGCAAGTACAGAATGACCCCCCTGTATGTAAAGGGCCAGAATGAGTGACTTACACTCTGGTATGGCCGAACACTGGTTCCAAAGGGCAATATGTACCAGGGCCATAGTCGCAGGGCAGGAGGCTGGCAAACAGTCCCCTCCAAGCCAAGGTGGAGAAGGGCACTTCGTCACACATCTCTCCTTTGGGGGGAAGTCTAACCAGGTACCTGGATATTTTGCTGTGGTGAGGGGGCAACACGCTGAGGGGACTTGAGGGGCAGAGGCCAGCGGCACTCTGCCCTGATGCCAGCTCTTCTGCTGGTATAACCTGCAGGACATCCTGCTCTGTACAAGGGACAAAGGGAGGGCAGAGGCCGACTGCACTCTGCCCTGCTGTCAGCTCTTCTGCTGGGGTACTTGGGACATATTTCGGCTCAGTAGCCAGGGAAACGTGGGGGTCAGTGGGGGTTAACATTTCCTCTGTTAACCCTGGGGCCACATTAGAAGCTAGCTGGGGAGGAAAATTTGTACTTACCCCCTCCTCCGGTTGTCCCAGTGACGGTAGTTGGGGATCTGGACAAGCTGTGGGCGCAGAGACCACGGTCCCATCTGCGCCGTCTGGGAGATTGGTGTCTCCCCTGGTTAGGGTAAACTGTTGCTGGGGGGGGAAGGATGACACCTTCTGCCCCCTGTGTTTCACACTGCCGCTGGGGGGGAAGGACGACACCTTTGGCCCCCTGGGGTACCCACTGCCGCTGTGGAGGAAGGTCGACACCTTCTGCTCCCTGGGGTACACACTGCCGCTGGGGGGGAAGGACGACACCTTCTGCCCCCTGGGGTTCACACTGCCGCTGGGGGGGAAGGCCGACACCTTCAGCTCCCTGGGGTACACACTGCTGCTGGGGGGAAAGGATGACACCTTCGGCCCCCTGGGGTACACACTGCCGCTGGGGAGGAAGGACGACACCTTCGGCTCCCTGGGGTACCCACTGCCGCTGTGGAGGAAGGTCGACACCTTCTGCTCCCTGAGGTACACACTGCCGCTGGGGGGGGAAGGACGACACCTCCTGCCCCCTGGGGTTCACACTGCCGCTGAGGGGGGAAGGACGACACCTTCTGCCCCCTGGAGGGCCGGTAGAGAGACCTCGGTCCCATCTCTACCTGCCATCTGGAAGTCATCCCAGGACCAGTCAATGAAGTCTGGTTCTGCTTGTCGAGTAGGTTGGGGCTGCACAAGGCTGAGCAGGTGTTGGTAGTCCTGCTCCAGCTCCCACTCTCTCGTTACCAGGTGGGTCATGTCTTTGCTCACCTCGCCTTCATCATCCCAGACATACATGCCCATCCGGTAGTCGTAGATGTCCCAAAACCTAGACCCCTCCGTGCTGCCAAGATCAATATCGTCCTCCAAGGCATCCCATAATAAACCCGGGCCATCATAATCATCCCCCTCCGGTAAGTCGTGTTCAGCCGTCCAGGGGGTAAGTCGAACGGTATACCACCAGAGGGCCTGGTATGCGTTGTCTAGCCAGATCTCTCGCCATACCAGGGTCTCTAGTCTTGTCACCCACTCATCCAGGGGCTGCTCTCCCAATAGATACATCCGCATCGCCACACGCTTCTGTAGCCGCTGCTCATCACTGGGGAGACTCTCACCTCGCCGCCATTGGGCATCTTGCAGGGCATCATACCAGAGTTCCTTTCTGTCTGTTTCCCTGTAGTCTGCGGCCTCCTTCTCATCCTCATCATGGAACGCTGTCCGAAAACTAGCCGGTTCCATCCTGCTGTAGCCAGGGGCGCTGTACGGATACTAGCGTTGCCCTCAATCTGTACTCCACGGAATGGTGTCTCCTGTAGCTGTCCTTCTGACCGGGGGAACAATTCCACCACTTGCCAACAAATGTAACGGAGCTGGGACACGCAGTCCAAAATCTCCGCTGGTATACGATAAAATACCCACGAGGCACTACAGTTTCACCATTCCCGACCTCCCATATTGGACGACACACAATTTGGGAGTCAAATGAATACTGACTTTATTTTGTTATTGCAGAACTATATATACATCTCTTTGGCCACAGGCAATACACATGCCCATATTTGGCTACACACAATACACACAAAGAGAACAATAGGGGGGGTCACACCTCCCTGGCAACTTTGATACAATCAGACACTGATTCAATTACACCTCTTTGTTCTTATCAGAGAATTAAAACACTTTGGAAAATGCCAGGATCCTTTACAACTTTCTTATCTCTTGAATCTCTGTAATAGGATTATCTATTAGCCTAGGTCTGCAAAAGTCTGGCTAATATTCTGCAGAGCATCAACCAGCATACATATTGTAGGATCATATTTTAACCATAATAATCATAAAACAGTTTAAAACAGTGATGGGTTCCGCTACAGATGTTTTGCTATATAATATCTGCTGAATGGGCCGTGTCCTGGCCTGCTGTAGTTGGGAATGCTGTTCTGTATTCACATCTTCTGGCTCTGTTGTGAAGTTTTGTAAGGCTTTGGGCAGATATAGTATTTTGTTACAGAGATCTTAGAACCAATATCTTATAACAGTTGATATATATATATACACACACACACACACTAGCAACTTGCCCGTCAAAAATGACGGCAATAAAATGTGAATCCTGGCAATGCTGTTTGCCACACAATGGGAGCCTCTCCCCCTCTACTTTACTGGGCTCGCGATGAGCGAGTCTACCTCTGTCTTCCTCCATTGTCTCTCCTTTCCCCCCTCTGTGTTTTTCCCCCCCTCCTCTGTGTTTTTCCCCCCCTCCTCTGTGTTTTTTCCCCCCCCTCCTCTGTGTTTTTCCCCCCCTCCTCTGTGTTTTTCCCCCCCTCCTCTGTGTTTTTCCCCCCCCTCCTCTGTGTTTTCCCCCCCCTCCTCTGTGTTTTCCCCCCCCTCCTCTGTGTTTTCCCCCCCCCTCCTCTGTGTTTTTCCCCCCCCTCCTCTGTGTTTTTCCCCCCCTCCTCTGTGTTTTTCCCCCCCTCCTCTGTGTTTTTCCCCCCCTCCTCTGTGTTTTTCCCCCCCCTACTCTGTGTTTTTCCCCCCCCTACTCTGTGTTTTTCCCCCCCTACTCTGTGTTTTCCCCCCCCTATTCTGTGTTTTTCCCCCCCTACTCTGTGTTTTCCCCCCCCTACTCTGTGTTTTCCCCCCCCTACTCTGTGTTTTCCCCCCCCTACTCTGTGTTTTTCCCCCCCTACTCTGTGTTTTTCCCCCCCTACTCTGTGTTTTTCCCCCCCCTACTCTGTGTTTTCCCCCCCCCTACTCTGTGTTTCTCCCCCCTCCTCCTCTGTGTTTCTCTCCCCCCCTCCTCCTCCTGTGTTTCTCACCCCTCCTCTCACTCCCCTGTGTCTCTTCCCCTGCCTCCTCTCACTCCCCTGTGTCTCTTCCCCTGCCTCCTCTCACTCCCCTGTGTCTCTTCCCCTGCCTCCTCTCACTCCCCTGTGTCTCTTCCCCTGTGTCTCTTTCCCCCTGCCTCCTCTCACTCCCCTGTGTCTCTCCCCCTGCCTCCTCTCACTCCCCTGTGTCTCTCCCCCTGCCTCCTCTCACTCCCCTGTGTCTCTTCCCCTGCCTCCTCTCACTCCCCTGTGTCTCTTCCCCTGCCTCCTCTCACTCCCCTGTGTCTCTTCCCCTGCCTCCTCTCACTCCCCTGTGTCTCTTCCCCTGCCTCCTCTCACTCCCCTGTGTCTCTTCCCCTGCCTCCTCTCACTCCCCTGTGTCTCTTCCCCTGCCTCCTCTCACTCCCCCGTGTCTCTTCCCCTGCCTCCTCTCACTCCCCCGTGTCTCTTCCCCTGCCTCCTCTCACTCCCCCGTGTCTCTTCCCCTGCCTCCTCTCACTCCCCCGTGTCTCTTCCCCTGCCTCCTCTCACTCCCCCGTGTCTCTTCCCCTGCCTCCTCTCACTCCCCTGTGTCTCTTCCCCTGCCTCCTCTCACTCCCCTGTGTCTCTTCCCCTGCCTCCTCTCACTCCCCTGTGTCTCTTCCCCTGCCTCCTCTCACTCCCCTGTGTCTCTCCCCCTGCCTCCTCTCACTCCCCTGTGTCTCTTCCCCTGCCTCCTCTCACTCCCCTGTGTCTCTTCCCCTACCTCCTCTCACTCCCCTGTGTCTCTTTCCCCCTGCCTCCTCTCACTCCCCTGTGTCTCTTTCCCCCTGCCTCCTCTCTCTCCTCTGTGTCTCTTCCCCTGCCTCCTCTCACTCCACTGTGTCTCTTCCCCTGCCTCCTCTCACTCCCCTGTGTCTCTCCCTCTGCCTCTTTTCACTCCCCTGTGTCTCTCCCCCTGCCTCCTCTCACTCCCCTGTGTCTCTCCCCCTGCCTCCTCTCACTCCCCTGTGTCTCTCCCCCTGCCTCCTCTCACTCCCCTGTGTCTCTCCCCCTGCCTCCTCTCACTCCCCTGTGTCTCTCCCCCTGCCTCCTCTCACTCCCCTGTGTCTCTCCCCCTGCCTCCTCTCACTCCCCTGTGTCTCTTCCCCTGTGTCTCTTTCCCCCTGCCTCCTCTCACTCCCCTGTGTCTCTTTCCCCCTGCCTCCTCTCACTCCCCTGTGTCTCTTTCCCCCTGCCTCCTCTCACTCCCCTGTGTCTCTTTCCCCCTGCCTCCTCTCACTCCCCTGTGTCTCTTCCCCCCCCCCTCTCCTCTCACTCCCCTGTGTCTCTTCCCCCCCCCCCTCTCCTCTCACTCCCCTGTGTCTCTCCCCCCCCCCCCCCTCTCCTCTCACTCCCCTGTGTCTCTTTCCCCCCTCTCCTCTCACTCTCCTGTGAAGCAAACCTCTTTTAAGTTCATGGCTACAGTCACCATCTGAAGAGATCTTGGATCCCAGGAAAATAAAATCTGTCACTGCCTCCACTTCTTCCCCATCTATTTGCCATGAAGAGAAAATGCTGTTTGCCGTGACCTTCATTTTTTTAACGTTGAGCAGCGGGCCAGCTTTTGCACTCTCTTCTTTCACCATCATTAACAGGTCCTTTTAGTTCCTCCTCACTTCCAGCCATCAGAGTAGTATCATCTGCGTATCTGAGGTTGGTGATATTCCTTCCAGTAATATTGATTCCGGCTTTGGAGTCATCCAGCCCGACCTTACGCATGATGTACTCATAAGGTGACAAAATACAACCTTGTCACAAACTTTTTCCGATCTTGAACCATTCTGTTGTTCCATGTTCGGTTCTTACCGTGGCTTCTTGGTTGACATACAGATTCTTTAGGAGGAGGATGATGAGATGATCTGGTACTCCCATCTCTACAAGAACTTGTCACATTTTGTTGTGATCCACGCATGCAGAGGCTTTAGGATAGTCTATGACACAGAAGTATATGCTTTTATGGAACTCTCTTGCTTTCTCTATGATCCACCTAATTTATTTGACATAGTGACCCTTATCCCCTATACTCAGCAATTTCACTATATATTTCTAATATTAGGGATAGGGTGACATTCACTGAGGCTCATTCTGATGCGAGGTTGAAGTGGTTATTATTACAAAAGTAATTTTTTAGCTCAATCCTAATATCCATTAACTTTTTCATAGATCCTTTATATATTTTCATATTCAGCACTAGCACTTTGTTATATCAGACATTTTCCTCAGCAATTGGCACTTTATTATTATTTCTTTTATATGTGATTTAATTTGATCAATACGATTATTATTGATGGCACTTTCTTCACTTGGTGCAATATATATATAGGCATATTGCCACTCATTCTATTTTGTTTTCAGGCACTATCACATTATATTACATATACTTTTTGAACTTATAGGATCTGATATTACAAGGATTTATAATTATATGGTAGCTTTGAAGTCTTGTCCACTTCCTAACACTCTCCTTATGACGTCAGAGTTCCAGGATTTTAAACCAGTCGTTTTAAATGTTGTTATTTTTTAATACTTGTTTTGTCTCCATATTGTTGATTAGGCAGAGGGTGTGCATCATATAAAAGGATACCCTTTTTCGCTTTTTGATTCTCATTTTTTATCCTTATTAGCACCCCTTTTCTCCCATAATCTTGTTACACCTTGAGACACCTAATTTTGTTGTTTCTTTTTCTTCTATTATCCATCAGACATTAGCAATTTGATCTCTTGTGGCTCTTCCTCAGTGGTACCCGACTTGTACATCTAGCAGTTACCTGTATATATATCATTGGCGTTGAGCTTGTAGGATCACAAGCATTACCTTGCTGGCATGTGAAATGAGTGCAATTGTTTGATAATTGGATAACTCTTTGGCACTGCCTTTTTTGGGGATTGGGATGTAGACTGACCTTTTCCAGTTTATCGGTCACTGTTGAGTTTTCCAAATGTGTTGGCATACGGCCGGTAACTTTCACAGCATCATCCTGTAGAATTTGGAATAGTTCAGTCGAGAATCCATCACTACCCGCAGCCTTATTATCAGCAAGACATCCTAGGGCCCATCTTGCTTCATTCTCTAAGATGTCTGAGGTCATCACTGCTGTTAAGATCCTTTCTGTATAGATCTTCAGTATATTCCTGATATATATATATATATAAATAGGTAGGTAGGTAGGTAGGTAGATACGTACGTACACCTAGGGGGATTTTGAGATCTCCTGAAATTCTATACTTCTGGCTCCTAATATTTTTCAAAAGTATAATATAACTCCTATGAAGGACCTCTTTATTTTGGTCACCACAGAGACAGGTAAGCAGACTGTAATCCTAATTAGCATATGAAAGCACATCATTTGCATATAAATACAGCAATAACATGGATGTTCCCCGGATTGATACATTTTAGAAAAAAGTGGATAGCACAACATATAGCCATTTTTTCCCCTCTTCTTTAAGAATAACAACTTGATTTTGGGGTGACAGGCTGTTTAAGTGGTAAGGGCCTATCTGGCTCCTAAATAGTATGTCATATATTATTCATACTTACACCCCGGGCTTATCTCTCGGGCGTGAGTCACTTGTACAAACACAGCGTTTCCTGTTCTATGGTTTGGGGCTTTGCTCACAATCTCCCAGAGATATAACCGTATAACACAACACTTGTCATACACAGTAACAATAAATGATAATTACTGATAATGTGCATTATGTCCACCTCGGGGGTCTCTCTCTGTCAGTGTATCTTATGTCTCTGAGCAAGACCCTCTACATGCAATTGGATATGGAGTCTCAGGGGTCCCAAATTACACTTTTCTCTGGAAGTAATGGATAGCTTCAAATTTTGTATATTTAAATGACATGAAGTCATCCCACACCCCTAAATATTTTATTTAATGTCACTGATTTTCTCTCACAGTAAGGGATGATAAAGCTGTTAATGTAGGGACTGTCACCCAAAATCAAGTTGTTTCTTAAAGCGATTCTTAAAGAGCATGAAAACCTGGCTATATATTGTGTTATCCCTTTTGTTCTAAAGTGAATCAAACCTGAGAAATTCCATGTTGTTGATGTTTTAATTTAATATACGAATATATATGAATTGGCTGCTTTCATGTGCATATTAGTATTACAGTCGGTCTGTCTCTGTAGAGACCAACATAAAGACCCACAATGTTATCTGGCAGTTAATCCCCACTGCCACCTTTTTTATTAAGCACCCTGAGACGCATATTATCACATAGGAGACACCAAATACATTCTAAATATTTCAGAAATGATTTACAGTAGCCAGATTCTAAGTTCTTTTAATGTTTTTGTATTGTAAAACTTTATATTGAGCTTTTATCCCCCCCGCCCCCTCTAACATACTTTTATAGCAACCAGTCACATTATACACAACCTGCGCGCAGACCGCGCAAACAAACCACACCAGCTATAGTGTATATTGCAGGCGTCGCGCTTCCTACATATATATTTGTAGTCCTATAATAGATATAATTACAAACGGCATACATCATAATCCACAAAATACATCTGACTTAGTTTTAGAAATCCTACTGGATTATGATGTAGAGGAGTTGTGATGAATTTTATAAAATGAATACGTATATATTTGCTAATATTTTTATATACAAGTAAGCTGATGTGCAGTGTACCATTTTAGGTTTTGGTAATCAACTTCTGGAGGTGGGAGGAGACTTTGAATGCAGAGATGGCTTCCATCTGCACAGTGGCAATGTGCAGCAAAAACTGCCTGTACTTTCATGGATTAATGGAAAGCTCATCAGTTTACCAGGATGCCCCCTCCTGATTATTTATTTATATTATTATTATTTTTTATTATTTTTGACCACAATGGTACCTTAAGCCTGTCGATAATACTGAATTTATCTGCTGTATGTATCAGAGACCCCATGTGATGGTGCAAAAGATTGAACATTTCAGATTCCTGACCACTCTCCTCCTGATGAAACATTCCTGCGCCACGGGAGGAATAATTCATATACTGCGCCACATTATTCCCTGCCCTCCAGTCAAACTGACCAACTGATCAGAAAACCCTACCTCCTAAATAAATAGCTAGATACTCATACCCACCTAAATATAGCTAGATACCCCTACCCACTAAAAAATAGCTACTCTGCCCCCCCCCCACTCCCTTCAAAATATCCCCTAAAATAACCAGATAAACCTGCCCCTGCACCATGCTCACCATCTACACCACCTGCCAATCATCAATGCCCTTCCAATCAGTTTCCACAACCACTCTATGTCTTTATCTTACCTTGTGCCCCCAATGCCTCACCATACATGTCCCTGACAAGGCTTGCCCACCATTGCCCAACTGTGCCAGCATTTTTGAGTATTCTGTTAACTCCCCGCCATCGCTTCCTGGTCAGATCCTCCAGACACAACCCCACTCCGTGCCCACACTGAACCTACTAGACATCCCCACCCTCATACTCACTGGACTTCCCTCAGGTAGCTGTGCAAGTTCTGTCTTCTTGCTGGCTCTTCATTACCTGGGGGCATATCTCATTATCCTAAGAATGTTTAAGTTCATGAAATGGAACGTGATAATGTCCTGAGCCGTCCTCTGAGATAAAATTACCAGGCTCCAGAGATTGCATCAAGAGCTTACAATCTAGTGTGTATTGTAGGGGCAGGCAGAGGTGACATGTGGAATTCCCTATGTGTCGGGGCTCGTCCTCTGGCTGGGGTGGAGGGGTGGAAGGGGAGGAGGGCTGCGCAGGAAACCAGGAAGAGTTAGGGGAATTCTGTGAGAGAGCGCAGGAAACCAGGTGAGTCTCTCTCCCCAACTGTGTCACTGCTGATTTTAACTCTTTATGTCATCAGGGCCCATTTAGGAAATATAGTGCTTGTGGTGTACTATCCGTTGACTCTGGGCCATGGTTTGAGGGGGGTCATGGTTGACTAGACTCTGTGTATTTCCCAATATCTCTATCCACTCACTTCTGGTAACTAAGCTTATGAACTCCGTGTGATTCAGACTCCAGCATAGGGAGTGTTCACTGATTTTGGGCATGCTCAGTGCACCCCTCCCTAGGACCCCACATCTCCCCTCCGCATATCTTAACTCACTTTTTGTTGGTAACACACAGGTCCTACCAGAACGGGTTTGAGTTCCAGACATGGAGTATGTGGTAAGCAGAAATCGCTGAGTGTTGGTGGAGGGCCCTGTGCTTTTTTTTCTTTTTTTTTTTTTTTTTTTTCTCGGGTGTCATGGTGGAGGGCTCTTGTTAACCCTTTCCTGTTCGACAACACTATTGGCTAGTGTCCAGCCTTAAATACAATCTGTTAATACACAGCAAGGGTATGTTAGAACAAGAGATGCTGAAATTCTAGGAGCCCCCAGGCTATGAGTCAGGAAGTACTGCTTGAGGTGTCATTATATATGCCTGATTATGGGCAAATGGTCTGGTTGGTTGGGGAAGAGAGTGATACCTGATCTTTTTAGGGAGGCACACAGGTTTGATTGACTTAGGATGTAGCAGGCATGTCTGAATAATTATGGGGGGCTGGCAACACTGATTAGTTTGCAGGAGAGAGGGCCAGACTGGGAGAGGGTAGTTGAATAATTTTGGGGCTAAGTCAAGAGTTGTCATTTTGTGGAAGGAGACAGATGGGGTGACAGGCTGAATATTTGATGGGGGAATGTGAGAGTTAATGGGGCCCAAACAGTCAAGGATATGGGGCAGGTGTTGCTGTTGGTGGAGCAGATGAGTCTGGTCAGTTGAGGGGCAGATGTGCATGGCCGGAATTACCCATTAGGCCAACTAGGCAGCCGCCTAAAGCTGCTTCCCTGTGAGGGGCGCTACTTTAAAAAAAAAATGGTTCCCGGCTTGAAAAAAATGAAATGATGCAGTTCATAAACTGGTTACCAGGAGGTAACCACCTAGAACAAGAGAGTTACAACAGGAACAGGAACTTACACGCACATAAAAGGCAAAAATGGGTCTGTGCATACCTTGTGTACTTACTCACAGGGGCTCCTCCACTTCACTGCCTTGGGGCTCCAAAAAGGTAGATCCAGCCCTGCAGATGGATCTGGTTATTATGTGGGGTAAGGGGGTCTGGTAATTATTTTGGGGGGAGTAGGGGTTATTGTCTGTTAGGCAAGAAGGTCTGACCAGTTGGAGTGAGGGGCAAGCGGGTCTGATCATTTGGGGCAGGCAAGTTTGAACAGCTGGAGATTGGCTAGTTGGGAGGACAGGAAGGTCTGACCAGTTGGGGTTGAGCAGCAAGTGGCCTTGGTAGTTGGAGTCAAGGGGCAGACGGGTCTGGCCATTTGGGATGGAGGGGCAGGCGGGTCTGGCCATTTGGGATGGAGGGGCAGGCGGGTCTGGCCATTTGGGATGGAGGGGCAGGCGGGTCTGGCCATTTGGGATGGAGGGGCAGGCGGGTCTGGCCATTTGGGATGGAGGGGCAGGCGGGTCTGGCCATTTGGGATGGAGGGGCAGGCGGGTCTGGCCATTTGGGATGGAGGGGCAGGCGCGTCTGGCCATTTGGGATGGAGGGGCAGGCGCAACTGGCCATTTGGGATGGAGGGGCAGGCGCAACTGGCCATTTGGGATGGAGGGGCAGGCGCAACTGGCCATTTGGGATGGAGGGGCAGGCGTGTCTGGCCATTTGGGATGGAGGGGCAGGCGTGTCTGGCCATTTGGGATGGAGGGGCAGGCGTGTCTGGCCATTTGGGATGGAGGGGCAGGCGGGTCTGGCCATTTGGGATGGAGAGGCAGGCGGGTCTGGCCATTTGAGATGGAGGGGCAGGCGGGTCTGGCCATTTGAGATGGAGGGGCAGGCGGGTCTGGCCATTTGGGATGGAGGGGCAGGCGGGTCTGGCCATTTGGGATGGAGGGGCAGGCGGGTCTGGCCATTTGGGATGGAGGGGCAGGCGGGTCTGGTCAGTTGTATGGCAAATGGAACTTATAAGTTACAGAAAGGGACAGGTTCAGATGAGGGAGAGGGATATCTTGGTCTGATTGTGTGGGGATGGGGGATTAGTTGTGGGGCAGAGAAAGTGGTTAAGTTTTAGGGATATGGCTGATTTAGTAATGGGGGTGATGATTAGTTTGGTGTGGGGGCTCAGTGGCCGATCACTCAGGGGGAAGGAGGCATGTTTGTCTGGTCATTCAGCGGACAGTGACTGATTTATCTGATGACCGATACTAATCTACTGGCACATTTCTATAAGGCCATATTGCAGTGTACACGCCTCTGTATGTAATGGTCCGTGTATTCCATGATGGTGCTAGCTAGTGTTCGCTCTACTGGCTGTGCCGCGCTCTCCTGCATCCCTCAGGGTCTAACCTGATCACATCTATATTTAGTGCTGCTCTCTAAAGTCTACACTCCACATTAGAGGACGCTCCTCCTGACTGCTTGCTTAGGCTCCTCTCTTGTCCAGGGGGCTCGCATGTGCCCCCGTGTCTGACTTCCTTGCCAAAAATACATTGATCTCAACAGTATGTCTCTCTCTTTCTGTCATTGATGTATATGCATCTCCATCACGCCTAGAATTACACAGCAGTAAGTGTCGCCTCACCTGGCGAGTCCCCAAAATACTTTCACTCTGTCTCTGTCTTTCTTCTATCTTTTACTCTGTATATCTTGGCCTCACTCTCTGTGGCTCTTCTTTCGTCTCTCTCTTATTCTTTGTCTCTGTTTCTCTCATTCCATCTGTATAACTCTCTTTGCCTCTCTCATTCCATCGTTCTCTTGAATGAATGCAAGCTCTCTGTGTCTCTTGCTATCTCTGTCTCTCGTGTGCATGCTCGCTCTGTTTCTCTCTTATTCCATCTCTATCGTTCACACCCATTTTTCTCTTCTTCCATCGCACTCATTCTCTGTGTTTATTTCATTCTGTCTCTCTATCTCTCGCATGCTCTATTTCTCTCTCATTCCATCTCTTTTGCATTTTTATCTTCCATCCTTCCCCTGCTTGCTTTCTATCCCTCTCTCGAACGCAAGCATTTTCTTCTACAGTCTATCTCTCTTGCACCCTTTGCTCTCTTTCTGTCATTTTCTCTCTCTCTCTCACTCTCTCTCTCTCACTCTCTCTCTCTCTTTCTCTCTCTCTCTCTCTCTCCCCACCTCTTTCCATCTCTTGCGGCCTTGCTCTCTGTATCTTTCTCCCCCTCTGTATCTCTCACATTCCAATCTCTCATTTCCTCTCCCTTTGTGTCTCTCATTCCATCTCTCTCACTCTCATGCTCCCTCTTTGTCTCTATCATTCCTTATCTCTGTGTCTCTCTCATTCAATCCCTTGCTCTCTGTCTCTGTCTCTCCCATTTCATCTTGCTGCCTTGCTCCCAATTCATCTCTCTTGCACCCCTTCTCGGACTCTCTTAGCTATCTCTCACATGCTCAATGTGTCTCATTTCATCTCTTGCTCCCTTTCTGTGTGTGTCTGTGTCTCTCTCATCCATTTCTAGCTCTCTATCTTGCGCTCCTCTCGGTCTCTTTCTCATCCAGTTTTTTCTGTCTTTCTGTGTCTCTTTAAGTCCACGTCCCCCCCCCTCTCTGTCTCTCCACGTCCCCCCCCTCTCTGTCTCTCCACGTCCCCCCCCCCCTCTCTGTCTCTCCACGTCCCCCCCCTCTCTGTGTCTCTCGCTCCCACCCCCCCTCTCTGTGTCTCTCGCTCCCACCCCCCCTCTCTGTGTCTCTCGCTCCCACCCCCCCTCTGTGTGTCTCTCGCTCCCACCCCCCCTCTGTGTGTCTCTCGCTCCCACCCCCCCCTCTGTGTGTCTCTCGCTCCCACCCCCCCTCTCTGTGTCTCTCGTTCCCGTCTCCCTCCCGCTCCCCCCCCCTCTGCGTGCCTCCCTCCCGCTGCCCCCCCCCTCTGCGTTCCTGTCTCCCGCTGCCCCCCCTCTGCGTTCCTGTCTCCCGCTGCCCCCCCTCTGCGTTCCTGTCTCCCGCTGCCCCCCCTCTGCGTTCCTCCCTCCCGCTGCCCCCCCCCCTCTGCGTTCCTCCCTCCCGCTGCCCCCCCCCTCTGCGTTCCTCCCTCCCGCTGCCCCCCCTCTGCGTTCCTCCCTCCCGCTGCCCCCCCTCTGCGTTCCTCCCTCCCGCTGCCCCCCCCTCTGCGTTCCTCCCTCCCGCTGCCCCCCCCCTCTGCGTTCCTCCCTCCCGCTGCCCCCCCTCTGCGTTCCTCCCTCCCGCTGCCCCCCCCTCTGCGTTCCTCCCTCCCGCTGCCCCCCCCTCTGCGTTCCTCCCTCCCGCTGCCCCCCCCTCTGCGTTCCTCCCTCCCGCTGCCCCCCCCTCTGCGTTCCTCCCTCCCGCTGCCCCCCCCTCTGCGTTCCTCCCTCCCGCTGCCCCCCCCTCTGCGTTCCCTCCCCCCCGCTGCCCCCCCCTCTGCGTTCCTCCCTCCCGCTGCCCCCCCCCTCTGCGTTCCTCCCTCCCGCTGCCCCCCCCCTCTGCGTTCCTCCCTCCCGCTGCCCCCCCTCTGCGTTCCTCCCTCCCGCTGCCCCCCCCTCTGCGTTCCTCCCTCCCGCTGCCCCCCCTCTGCGTTCCTCCCTCCCGCTGCCCCCCCTCTGCGTTCCTCCCTCCCGCTGCCCCCCCTCTGCGTTCCTCCCTCCCGCTGCCCCCCTCTGCGTTCCTCCCTCCCGCTGCCCCCCCTCTGCGTTCCTCCCTCCCGCTGCCCCCCCTCTGCGTGCCTCCCTCCCGCTCCCCCCCCCCTCTGCGTGCCTCCCTCCCGCTCCCCCCCCCCCCCCTCTGCGTGCCTCCCTCCCGCTCCCCCCCCCCCGTGTGCCTCCCTTCCGCTCCCCCCCCCCCCTCTTGCGTGCCTCCCTCCCGCTCCCCCCCCCCTCTGCGTGCCTCCCTCCCGCTCCCCCCCCCTCTGCGTGCCTCCCTCCCGCTCCCCCCCCCCCCCCTCTGCGTGCCTCCCTCCCGCTCCCCCCCCTCTGCGTGCCTCCCTCCCGCTCCCCCCCCCCTCTGCGTGCCTCCCTCCCGCCCCCCCCCCTCTGCGTGCCTCCCTCCCCGCTTCCCCCCCCTCTGCGTGCCTCCCTCCCCCTCCCCCCCCTCTGCGTGCCTCCCTCCCGCTCCCCCCCCTCTGCGTGCCTCCCTCCCGCTCCCCCCCCTCTGCGTGCCTCCCTCCCGCTCCCCCCCCTCTGCGTGCCTCCCTCCCGCTCCCCCCCCCCGTGTGCCTCCCTCCCGCTCCCCCCCTCTGCGTGCCTCCCTCCCGCTCCCCCCCCTCTGCGTGCCTCCCTCCCGCTCCCCCCCCCTCTGCGTGCCTCCCTCCCGCTCCCCCCCCCCCTCTGCGTGCCTCCCTCCCGCTCCCCCCCCCCTCTGCGTGCCTCCCTCCCGCTCCCCCCCCCCCCCTCTGCGTGCCTCCCTCCCGCTCCCCCCCCCCCTCTGCGTGCCTCCCTCCCGCTCCCCCCCCCCCCTCTGCGTGCCTCCCTCCCGCTCCCCCCCCCCTCTGCGTGCCTCCCTCCCGCTCCCCCCCCCCCCCCCCCTGCGTGCCTCCCTCCCGCTCCCCCCCCTCTGCGTGCCTCCCTCCCGCTCCCCCCTCTCTCAGTACTGATAGCTATACCATACTCTGACGCTCTCACACGGTTAGTGTTTTCCTGTGTAACAAGCCGTGTAAGTGAACCAGTCCCAGAATAAATGTGTTGTATTTTTAGAGCTGAGGATCCTGCCTGGCAGTAAAAGGGTTATTTATCCAGGTCTGTGCTCCCAGCCGGCTCCCCAGAGTCCTCTCTGCTTCCTGTGTGCTGCCTCTTGTCCAGGAGTGAGGGGGAGAGCAGGAAGCTGGGGGCCCCAGGGAAGCACTGGGCGGTCAATTAATAGGGCAGCAGCTCAGGAGCCCAACGAGAAAAGGGGGAGGTGGGAAGGCTGCAATGAGATTACCTGTACAGAGAATCTCCTACCCAGCACAAAAAGAGGTTTGTCACTAGCCACCCCAAAATCAGACCCAATCCCATCCCGAGGTCCGACCTGCTGGGCGGCTCCCACCCTAAGAACTGGCCTACCACTCTCTCATATCCACTGTATGCCATCATAGCTACCCCACAAGATCATACTACTTATTTGACATTGTCTAACACTAGAATAAGGATGCCAGTCTGACAACAGGCAGCCAAGACTTCTAAGGTTTTAATGCTTTCTTCTAACTTTCTTGTTACTATAGACATACTTTACATCTTCTCCCTTTCTTGGCTCCTAAAAACATTTGGCTGACTTCTAAGTTTCCTATAAATCTGTAAAACCATCTTGTACTCGCCAGCTCAGGACCACTCTTATCTGCATCCAGAAAATGACCCCCAATCAGGCCTTTCTAATTGTGCATCTCCCAATCAATTCTGAACCGTCACTCCCTGATCAGGCCTTACAGTCCGTCCTTGACCATTCCAACAGGCTTGGTTTTTGCTGTGTCTGCTTACCACACCTTTCAAGGAGTCTTGTAAGACATATTTGCCCCTAGATTGGATGTGTCGGTCTCCTTCCTCACGCTGCCCACAGATTAGACCATGTAGTCTCTCCCAGAATCCCCCTTCAAAGCAAGCATGCCAGTCTACAGTTCCCCTCAGATGGGTCACTCGCCCCCATTCCTCTCTACTCTGGCCAGACCCATTCAGTTTAGACTCTTTCTCATCTTACCTAAAGGTATATACCTTTCCCAAAGTCCAGTATTGTTTGCCCCTCAGATCAGATCCACATTGACCCTCCTCTTTTCTGGGTCCTCTTTCTCAGTCTGGGCACCAGTGTGCCCCCTTTCCTTTCCCCGGACTGGGGCACCAGTGTCCCCTTTCTTCCCTTCCCCCGGACTGGGGCACCAGTGTCCCCTTTCTTCCCTTCCCCCGGACTGGGGCACCAGTGTCCCCTTTCCTTTCCCCGGACTGGGGCACCAGTGTCCCCTTTCCTTTCCCCGGACTGGGGCACCAGTGTCCCCTTTCCCTTTCCCCGGACTGGGGCACCAGTGTCCCCTTTCCCCGGACTGGGGCACCAGTGTCCCCTTTCCCTTTCCCCGGACTGGGGCACCAGTGTCCCCTTTCCCTTCCCCCGGACTGGGGCACCAGTGTCCCCTTTCCCTTCCCCCGGACTGGGGCACCAGTGTCCCCTTTCCCTTCCCCCGGACTGGGGCACCAGTGTCCCCTTTCCCTTCCCCCGGACTGGGGCACCAGTGTCCCCTTTCCCTTCCCCCGGACTGGGGCACCAGTGTCCCCCTTTCCCTTCCCCCGGACTGGGGCACCAGTGTCCCCCTTTCCTTTCCCCGGACTGGGGCACCAGTGTCCCCTTTTTCCTTTCCCCGGGCTGGGGCACCAGTGTCCCCTTTTTCCTTTCCCCGGGCTGGGGCACCAGTGTCCCCTTTTTCCTTTCCCCGGGCTGGGGCACCAGTGTCCCCTTTTTCCTTTCCCCGGGCTGGGGCACCAGTGTCCCCTTTTTCCTTTCCCCGGGCTGGGGCACCAGTGTCCCCCTTTCCTTCCCCCGGACTGGGGCACCAGTGTCCCCTGCTTGCCGCAGCATGTACTTTACCTCCTTCTTGCTTTCTCCGCAGCCATATATATGTATATATACCGTAGGTCTGTATTTTGCCCCCTCCCTGTCCTCCCCCTCAGACCTCCTCCTATCTCTCCTGCTGCTTCCTGAGTTGCTGATCTCTACATCCTGCTGACTGTATCCAGGGATAATAAGACGGGCCCGGCTGGTGGGGGAGCAGAGCTTCTTATACCCCTCACCACTGAAGCCTGCTGATAGATGATGCAGAATATATTGGTACTGAGTACATAGCCAGTAATACTGGGCATTGCTATGGCACACATGGTATGGGCTATATAGACATCCTAATAACGTTGAAGGTCACTGTATCAATTATTTTTCTACATGGACTAATAAATAAATAAATAAATAAATAAGCCTGAAAACGGGAAAATGGTTTTGGAAAGTGAAAAAGTAAACACATCCTTTGCATTTGTATCTTTTATAGGCAATTGGAGTACGGTCCTTTTAGATGCCACATTCCCATTGGACAGATAGATACAGGCTTCCTCTGTGATTATTATTATTATAGTTTATTTATAACTCGCTGACATATTCCGTAGCGCTGTACATAAATTAGATTCAGACAATGATAAATACAGATTAACATCTAGCAAAGCAAGGAGGGCCGTGTCTGAGCTCGGAATCCAATGTCCATGGTGAATTCCCAAAGTACTTAGGATAGAAACTCACAAACTTACAATCTAAGGGATAGTGAGAGGTAAAAGAGGGAGAGAGAGGTGATAAGCGTGTTAGGGTGGAAGTGATACGCTTCTTTAAAGAGATGAGTTTTAAGTGAGGTTTTAAATGTTTTGAGGCAAGAGGATAATCTGGTGGAGCGAGGCAAGGAGTTCCAGAGACTAGGGGCAGCACCTGAAAAGTCCTGGAGGCGGGCGTGAGAGGAGGTGACAAGAGTTGTAGAAAGAAGAAGGTCATTAGCAGAATGAAGAGGTCGGGTGGGGGAGTATTTGGAGATGAGAGCAGAGATGTAAGGAGGAGCGCTGTTGTTGAGGGCTTTGTAAGTTAGGGTCATGGTTTTACATTTTATTCTTGAGGCTAAGGGAAGCCAGTGGAGAGACAGAGAGGTGATGGCGACACTGAGCGTAGTGTACAGAAGATGAGTATGGCGGAGGCATTCATAATGGATGGAAGTGGAAATATTTGGGTGGTAGGTAGGCCAACAAGAAGCGAGTTGCAGTAGTCCAGCCGAGAGATGATGAGAGAGTGTATAAGGATTTTCCTTGTGTCTTGTGTAAGATTGGGACGAATTCTGGAGATGTTTTTTTTAGATGGAGAAGTCAAGATTTAGTTTGATTAAAGTATTTCCCCACCTCAGAAAGCTGATCAGCAAAAACCAAAATGGTAGATTCCACAATTTCATAGGAAAGATAATAAATTAATATGTATATTTCTTTGTACATGCTAAAAAGATTTTCAGGTTTTAAAATGTAGTCATAAATTTTTTTATTTTTTTTTTTAATATAAAACCATTGATCCTTTATTCCTTTTAAAAATCAAGAATACTAAAAGAGGTCATGATTTGAATCTGGAGGGTTTAAGATTCATCCTGCTTCGGGGAATGAGGTGAGGCATGCATGGAATATCCGTCCAGTGGGGGTGGTAGAGCCAAATTCAGTAAAATAATGAAATAATACATAAGACTAGGAAGGGTCAGCTGGAGGATAAGCAGACACAATGGATTTATTGGTTCTTAAGGTGACACAGAAAAGGTCCCAATTTTTGCTTAAATGAAACGTACACAAAATAATGAATATACATATTATTGGTTGCTTTTAAAAAAAAGTTTGATTGGTAATGTCAGATAATTGAGCTTGAAAGTTGAATATTTTAGAATAAGTTATTGTTTTCTCTCTGTATGAAAAATTATGGCCCAGAACACTTTGCAAAAGGAAAGCGAGACGCACAAAAATAAACACGCATGCGGCACTTAGAAAACAAATTAAATACAAGGTCCAAAAAATACGAAGTTAACGGCCGAACCGCGCACATACAACAATAACATCTCACACAGCACGGGGGGACACCAAGACGTCTGGGAGTGAGTTTGCCCACAATTTGGCTTCCCCCCTCGCACGCAGCCTATTTACACTGCACACATTGCTGACACTTACACCTCAGCTCAGCAAGAGTGCAAATGTACATTGTATGCTGCAGGAAAAATAAATTGTTAGCTCTTCAGGATATTGCTTGCTGCATATATTAATTACAAATAGGTAAGGTATATTAATTTATTATTTTATTAATTAATTATCATAAATATAGAAAAAGCTCCAAAGGCCATCAGCGCGGCCCTTGCAATGAGCGCCAAAGGTGCTCAGACCACCAAAAGTACACGAGCGGAGAGGCTCGCAATGAGCGCCAAAGGCGATCAGCGCGGCCCTTGCAATGAGCGCCAAAGGTGCTCAGACCACCAAAAGTACACGAGCGGAGAGGCTCGCAATGAGCGCCAAAGGTGATCAGCGCGGCACTTGCAATGAGCGCCAAAGGTGCTCAGACCACCAAAAGTACACGAGCGGAGAGGCTCGCAATGAGCGCCAAAGGCGATCAGCGCGGCCCTTGCAATGAGCGCCAAAGGTGCTCAGACCACCAAAAGTACACGAGCGGAGAGGCTCGCAATGAGCGCCAAAGGTGATCAGCGCGGCACTTGCAATGAGCGCCGAGGGTGCTCAGAGGACCAAAAGTACACCAGGGGAGAGGTTCGCAATGTGCACAAAAGGCGCTCATTGCAAACCTCATGATGATATAGATATATATATATATATATATATATATATGTATGTATGTATGTATATATATGTATATATATATATATATATACATATATATATATATATATATACATATATATATATATATATATATATATGTGTGTGTATGTATAGTGACTATCCTTATTCATCCTGCTGTGTGTACTTCTTGTCGCCCCCACTGTGAGTTAATGGCCCTCGATTTCCACTCAAATTATTAATACCAACCAATTAGAATTCTATATATTTCTATCTGCAGATTTTCTGCTGCGCTGAGTGATTTTTATCCGTATTTCTCTAGAATTACATTATAATTGTGTCATAACTAGTACTATACTGATTTTCTATGCCTCTGTATCCTTTGTTCTGTGACCTTGGCTAGTAAAAGCAGGATTAGATTGTCAGCTCTGTGGGCAGGGAGCTGCTCTCACACAATCTAATTATGAAAGCATTTAATGAGGGCTGTGGTGCAGGGCTCAGGAAGTGAAGCAGTAATGTATGCGTGCCGTGCCCAGCCTGCTCTTCCTGTCAGTGGGCTCTGTGAGTCAGCACGCTGCCTGTGATTGGACAGGAGACCCTTCTCCTGGGAGCCTGTGAATAGGTAATCAGCTCCATTCATAGAGAGCTCCAGCGGCTGCTCCAGGCTCCCTCACAGCAGGCACCTGAGCTGATGGATAGCACAGCCCTGGATTATCTGGGTTCTGTCCTCGTTCTGGGCGGTCTTCTGGATCTCTCTATTTCCTGCACTCGGGTGTGAAAAGAGCTGCCTGGAATCTGGGCAGGATGTGCTAAAGCTCTCCGGTTGACCTGTCCTCTGCTCCCTCCCTGTCCTGTGTATATTTCCACCCACTGGTGCCTTCCTGTAAGAGCTGGTGTCCAGCCCTGAGCTGTCACACGCCCTCAGTCCAGCATTGTGCCCCAACTCCTATGCCTTGCCTGCAGGCAGAGTATTGATCTTTGGAGGAAGGGGCCGTGCCATGCATGGTCAGTGGCTCTCTTCCATATCCCTTTCCTTGTCTGTTTCTTACCTTAACATCTCTGGACTGGCATCCTGAGGGATCCAGGGCACTGGGGCTGATAGAGATGGCAGGGATCTGAGGTGTCTCTTCTTTGCTTGCTTGTATACCGCTGGCCTGGCATCAAACTGGGTACTGGGACTGGTAGAAATGATTGGCTCTAATTGGAGGTATCTACAAATAGCCATCACCTCATAGGCTTGTCCTAGTGTTTGTGTGTTGACCTCTCTATGTTGGGTACCAGACTATGAGACCAGGACCTCTCCTTGCCATAGAGAGCAAGCTACCAACAGGCACCATGGATCTACTCCCCAAAACCAGATACAACCACTTGCGTAATGAGTCAGTCAGCTCAATGGAAGAGACAAACTCGGGGCCACCTACACCCACAGTGGAAATAATGGTGGCCCAGTCCATTCCAAACTCCTCATCCTCCTCTTCTCTAGCCCCCATGCTGCCCCTGGCAGAGCTCTCCTCCGAGTCTGAGGACAGCCCCACCACTCTCTGCTCTTTTTTCCCAAAAATGGCCAACTTGAAACTATCTAACCCAGCCAACCTGCTGAACCTTCGGAGCTTTTCATCTGGGAAAGAGTCTGGCAGCCCCGGCGAGCCAGCTGAGACCCCCACGGTTAGTGGCAGCCCTGACTTAGGAAGGACTGTTACTGTTTTCTCCCAGGATATGAACAAGCTGAGCTGCGGGAGGAAGTCCCGAGTGGAAGGAGGGCAGCTGGCGGGCGATGAGTGGACCAGGCACGGTAGCTTCGTCAATAAGCCGACTCGTGGGTGGCTGCACCCGGACGACAAGGTCATGGGACCCGGGGTCTCCTATCTCGTCAGGGTAAGGAAAGGATTGAATGTGCTATGTGTGGTGTGACCCAGAGAAGTAGGTTACACTACTACCATTACACCCCCACTACACCTCCATCCTGCACTCACTAATATTCCTATAATGGCTCCTCACACACAGCTCTGTCCTTGCACCTCCATTCTGTATACTCTGCTATTCCTGTAGTGACCCCCCAAATGCACAGCTGTCACTGCTCCCTCACACACAGCTCTGTCACTACACCTCCATCCTGTATACTCTGCTACTCCTGTAGTGACCCCCAAACACACAGATCTAGCACTACTCCTCCATTCGGTATACTCTGCTATTCCTGTAGTGACCCCCCAAATGCACAGCTGTCACTGCACCCTCACACACAGCTCTGTCACTACACCTCCATCCTGTATGCTCTGCTACTCCTGTAGTGACCCTCCGCCAAACGCACAGGTGTCACTGCACCTCCATCCTGCATCCTCAGCTATTCCTGCACAAACATCCCACACTACTTTATCACTTCACATGTATGCTATATGCAGTCTGCTCTACTATTCCTATACTGATTGTCATCACAATACGACCGCCCTGACCTACAGCCCTCCCTGCTGTTCCTGTACTGCACTCACACACAGGCCAGCCAGCACTCTGCTATGACTGTAATGGCCCCTCGCACAGCTCTGCCATTGCACCTCCATTCTGTCACTACCTCCTATCTGCCAGGAAACCTTTTCTGCTATTTCTGAGTTCCCAGAGCTCTGTCTGCACCTCCATCCTGCCCTGCACCCTTTGCTATTTCTGTACCACACACAGTCTCTATCCTGTAGCATTCTCTGCTAATCCTATACTGACAGCTCACACAGCTGTCTTATTGCAACTCCATCATGTTCTGCTGTGCTCATAATGTCCCTGTTCTGACCCCCACTATGCACTATACCTTAGTCCACAAATGCACAGCTTTATAACTGCACCTTCATCCTGTCTGTTATTCCGATACTAACCCCACATACACCGCACTGTCCGTGCACCTCCATCATGTCCTCATTCTGCACATCCAGACTTTCCCACAGCCCTATCTGCTATTCCTGTGTCTCCACATACAGAATTCACACTGAAGCTCTGACTCTGCTATTCCTGAACTGACTTCTCACACAACTCTCTCTGCTACTACCATGCTGACTCCCACACATAGATCTGCCTGCTCATCTACTTTCCTGCAGTGCTGTCTGGTATTCCTGTGTTGTACTGCCTCTCTGTAGCTCTCTCTGCTATACCTGCTCCGTACCATCTGTATATCATTATATCTCCATGGTGCCCTCTCTGCTATTCCAGCACTGTGCTGACCCACACAGAACTCTCACTTAGCTGTGTCACGGTACCTCCATGTTACCATACAACTCTATCCTGTACCAACACTCACACCAAGTTTATTCTGTCATTGCCTTTCTGCAATTCCTGCATTGACCCCCACACACAGAGCAGTTAGCACACTGCATCATATTATAAAGCCCCCTCTGCTACTCCTGTTCTGATAACAAACAATTCACCTTGCCCTTTAGCCCTCACTATTATACCGATACTGACCCCACACAGCACCGTCACTGACCTCTATCTTGCTCTGCAGTACACACAATGCACACACTTGTTGCATATCTCTCTGCACTTGTGTGTGGCTTGGCCCTGCTTCTTGCACATTCTCACTCGCTGAACCTCTGTGTCATCATCAGAACCGGATTCTCACACGCAACTCTACTCCTCACCCACTCGTGATACACTCACTGTTTGTATATACACACACACACACACACACACATGTGCAGGGCACCCTGTTCCTTGCACATGTTATCAGAGTTACAATGTGGTAGCCTGGGGATTTCTTGTTGTGTGAGCATCTCTTCTTGGTGGTCTCTCCATTTGTCGTATGAGGAGCTCTAATTAATGGTCTCTAGATGTATACTGTGTAAGGGACTCATGGTGGTGGTCTCTGCATGTCTTGTGTAAGGAGCTCTGGTTCTCAGGCTCAAGATGTCTTGTTATTTGAGGGGCTCTGGTTGTTGATCTCTGCCTGTCTTGTATGAGGGGCTTTGGCTGTTGGGCTCTGGATATCTTGTTGTGTGGGGGCACTGGTTGTTGGAATCTGGATGTCTTGTTGTGTGGGGGGCACTGGTTGTTGATCTCTGCCTGTCTTGTATGAGGGGCTTTGGCTGTTGGGCTCTGGATGTCTTGTTGTGTGGGGGCACTGGTTGTTGGAATCTGGATGTCTTGTTGTGTGGGGGCTCTGGTTGTTGGAATCTGGTTGTCTTGTGATGTGGGGGGCACTGGTTGTTGGAATCTGGTTGTCTTGTGAAGTGGGGTGCACTGGTTGTTAGAATCTGGTTGTCTTGTGATGTGGGGGGCACTGGTTGTCCCCTCTGGATGGCTTGGGGTGTGGGGGGCTCTGGATGGCTTGTGGTGTGGGGGGCTCTGGATGGCTTGTGGTGTGGGGGGCTCTGGATGGCTTGTGGTGTAGGGGGCTGGATGGCTTGTGGTTTGGGGGGCTCTGGTTGTCTTGTGATGTGGGGGGCACTGGTTGTTGGAATCTGGTTGTCTTGTGATGTGGGGGGCACTGGTTGCCCCCTTTGGATGGCTTGTGGTGTGGGGGGCTCTGGATGGCTTGTGGTGTGGGGGGCTCTGGATGGCTTGTGGTGTGGGGGGCTCTGGATGGCTTGTGGTGTGGGGGGCTCTGGTTGGCTTGGCTTGTGGTGTGGGAGGCTCTGGTTGTCGGGCCCTGGGGTTGCTTGTTGGGTGAGGGGCTCTGGATGGCTTGTTGGGGGGCTCTGGTTGGTGGTCTCTGAAAATATTGTTGTGTGAGGCTCTCTAGGGGTCTCTTGGTTGGGGGTCTGTGGATTTCTTGTTCCAAGGGAGGCATTACTTGATGGTCACTTCTAGTCTTGTGGTGTGAGGGGTATCTGCATTTATTAAATAAAGATCTGTCTTCACTATTGACCAATATTGTCTTGCAGTACATGGGCTGTGTGGAGGTCCTACAGTCTATGAGAGCTCTGGATTTTAATACCCGCACACAGGTCACAAGGTAAGGCTGACCACCCTATACTTTACCAACATGTAATCATATTATTTATAGCCCATATCTGTCTTTAATTTATGGAAATAAGTCAATGCAGTTGTCTTACCAGCCACTGTTATTAAATGTCCTTTTAGTATTTAATCCAATTATATTTTCTTATATCCTTTTCGCTTGTATACATGTAAACATGTAATATCTCCACAGGGAAGCCATCAGCCTGGTGTGTGAGGCAGTGCCAGGAGCCAAAGGAGCCCAGCGGAGGAGAAAGGTACACTGGTGCTAATAGGGTTAAATATATACCAAGAACATGTTGTCCTGTGATGTGTTCTGAGTATCCCTTATGTCTCTGGGAGGGTTAACAGATGAGACTAATTAGATTAATGGGGGGGGGGGGTGCATTGGCAGGATCAATAGGCTCAGATTGTGTCTGGACTCCATCTGCTAATGGACGGGTGTGGTGTTGTAGAGGGAGGTCACTCTGCCCCTCCTCTTCTCTCTGGTACATTTTGCAGGCCCTGGAGTCTCACACTAATTATTATGGAATTGAGACTTATCCTCACTAAACAAACTATACACAGTACTTCTCATATCTAAACAGACTATACACCTATCTGCCTCCTCCATAAACAGACTGTACACAGAGCCTACTCCTCCTTGAGCCTGGACCAGTTATACACAGATCCTCTTCCTCATCCTTAGCCAGTCATATACAAAACATCCTCCTCCTCTGGACAAGTCATACACAGAGCCTTCTACTACTGTGGACCAGTCGTACGCGGAGCTGCCGCCTCCTCCTTTTCCCCGGGCCAGTGGTAGGCGGGGCCGCCGCCTCCTCTTCCCCGGCCCAGTCGTCGGCGGAGCCGCCACCGCCTCCTCTTCCCCGGCCCAGTCGTAGGCGGAGCCGCCACCGCCTCCTCTTCCCCGGCCCAGTCGTAGGCGGAGCCGCCACCGCCTCCTCTTCCCCGGCCCAGTCGTAGGCGGAGCCGCCACCGCCTCCTCTTCCCCGGCCCAGTCGTAGGCGGAGCTGCCGCCGCCTCCTCTTCCCCGGCCCGGTCGTACGCGGAAAGATCCTCCTCATCCTCCTCCTTCTTGAACCGGCCCGGTCGTACGCGGAAAGATCCTCCTCCTTCTTGAACCGGCCCGGTCGTACGCGGAAAGATCCTCCTCCTTCTTGAACCGGCCCGGTCATACGCGGAAAGATCCTCCTCCTGCTTGAACCGGCCCGGTCGTACGCGGAAAGATCCTCCTCCTTCTTGAACCGGCCCGGTCGTACGCGGAAAGATCCTCCTCCTTCTTGAACCGGCCCAGTCGTACGCGGAAAGATCCTCCTCATCCTCATCCTCATCCTTCTTGAACCGGCCCGGTCGTACGCGGAAAGATCCTCATCCTCCTCCTTCTTGTACCGGCCCGGTCGTACGCGGAAAGATCCTCATCCTCCTCCTTCTTGAACCGGCCCGGTCGTACGCGGAAAGATCCTCCTCCTTCTTGAACCGGCCCGGTCGTACGCGGAAAGATCCTCCTCCTTCTTGAACCGGCCCGGTCGTACGCGGAAAGATCCTCCTCCTTCTTGAACCGGCCCGGTCGTACGCGGAAAGATCCTCCTCCTTCTTGAACCGGCCCGGTCGTACGCGGAAAGATCCTCCTCCTTCTTGAACCGGCCCGGTCGTACGCGGAAAGATCCTCCTCCTTCTTGAACCGGCCCGGTCGTACGCGGAAAGATCCTCCTCCTTCTTGAACCGGCCCGGTCGTACGCGGAAAGATCCTCCTCCTTCTTGAACCGGCCCGGTCGTACGCGGAAAGATCCTCCTCCTTCTTGAACCTGCCCGGTCGTACGAGGAAAGATCCTCCTTCTTCTTGAACCGGCCCGGTCGTACGCGGAAAGATCCTCCTCCTTCTTGAACCGGCCCGGTCGTACGCGGAAAGATCCTCCTCCTTCTTGAACCGGCCGGTCGTACTCGGAAAGATCCTCCTCCTTCTTGAACCGGCCCGGTCGTACGCGGAAAGATCCTCCTCCTTCTTGAACCGGCCCGGTCGTACGCGGAAAGATCCTCCTCCTTCTTGAACCGGCCCGGTCGTACGCGGAAAGATCCTCCTCCTTCTTGAACCGGCCCGGTCGTACGCGGAAAGATCCTCCTCCTTCATGAACCGGCCCGGTCGTACGCGGAAAGATCCTCCTCCTTCTTGAACCGGCCCGGTCGTACGCGGAAAGATCCTCCTCCTTCTTGAACCGGCCCGGTCGTACGCGGAAAGATCCTCCTCCTTCTTGAACCGGCCCGGTCGTACGCGGAAAGATCCTCCTCATCCTCCCTCCTTCAACTGTCCCGGTCGTACGCGACAAGATCCTCTTCATCCTCCCTCCTTCCCCGGCCCAGTTGCACTCGGAAAGATCCTCCTCATCCTCCTTCTTGAACCGGCCCGGTCGTACGCGGAAAGATCCTCCTCCTTCTTGAACCGGCCCGGTCGTACGCGGAAAGATCCTCCTCCTTCTTGAACCGGCCCGGTCGTACGCGGAAAGATCCTCCTCCTTCTTGAACCGGCCCGGTCGTACGCGGAAAGATCCTCCTCATCCTCCCTCCTTCAACTGTCCCGGTCGTACGCGACAAGATCCTCTTCATCCTCCCTCCTTCCCCGGCCCAGTTGCACTCGGAAAGATCCTCCTCATCCTCCTTCTTCAACCGGCCCAGTCGCACTCGGAAAGATCCTCCTCCTCATCATCCTCCTTCCCCGGCCCAGTCGCACGCGGAAAGATCCTCCTCGGCCCAGGTAGCTGCTTCCTTACAGACGCTGCTTTCTTTACTGTCAGGGTCAGTCTGCAGCCTGTAAGAAATAAATATATTACTAATCGCTCATTGTGTTGTCTCTTTAGGAATCAAGGCATGTATAAAACTGTTTTGACCTCTAACCTCCTTTCCCTACATAGACGGGTGGTCGTTCCCTTAACTCCATCCTCGGGAAGAGCAATCTGAAGTTTGCTGGGATGCCCATCACTCTGACCGTGTCCACCAGCAGCCTCAACCTCATGGCCTCTGACTGCAAACAGGTGAGATGGATTTAATTATGTTTAACATATGTTTGTAAAGTTTATAACAAACTATTAACATTGGTAGCTGAATAAACCGTGAGCTTACAGGAGTCTTGGTTCTAAATAAATTGTTTTAGCAGACCTGAAGGATTTCGTGTTTACATCTTCCTTACTACCTGTTGGCTTGGAGACCAAGGGTGTGTGTGTTTTGCTAATTAACTTATCTATTCTGGAGATGTCAAGTCTCACTATATATTTTGCATTGGATTCATGTCATATTTTTGGCTGGACATCTCAAAATAACTCATCTCTCTGTCTCGCTAAAATGAGTCTCGGTCTAGACAGACTGTCTCTTCTTGGTTACTTTGTTGGATCACTGTGTGAGTGACATCCATGAAGACAGACTGTCTCTTACTCGTTACTTTTCCAGTTATAGCCAGGGGAAATTACCTACAAAAAAACACTTTGAGGTGCAACCACGGAGTCATTCATTGGAGATAAAGAGGGCCTGGCACTGTTGCAAAACTGCATTTTCAGTTATTGTTTTTTTTTTTTTACTTTTGCCTCACTCCATTTTCATAAATAAAACCATATACAATTATGTTTTCAAACTCCTAATTGAAATCCACAATAATACATACATTTGTGATTTTATGTTTCCCCTTTAAAGAGCCAGTTTAAGCACTTTTCATATAAAAATCAATTTTTTTAGTTCAACAATAACTGGTTAAAAAAAGAATTGGCAAGAAAATATAATTTGAAAATGTTACTTCATTAATGGTTGCTGCTGTACCCCTTCCACCTCTCACTGTGTTGAGCATTACTATATCACTCACCTGATAAACATTACTTAGGCACGTTTGGTATCATGTTCTGTACATAAGGGACTATAGCTGCAATGCCATAACCCCCTGCAACTCCAAGGTGAGCCTGTTCCAGGTAGAATGAATAATTAGTGTTATCGGAGTTGAAATCTTTCACTTTCAGTAGTGCTCAGGACAGTGTGAAAGGTGGGGAAGGGTATACCGTAGTTAATACACCAGAGCTGGTTACAGATATAGGGAGCTGAAATAGACCTGTCACCTGTAGATTTAGTATATTGACGCTCTGAGTGGAGCATTTGTAAATCTAAACCTTTGTGCAGTGTCTGGGTCCTGGTAACACTGGGGATATTGATGAATAATAAGGAATAGCAGAGACTTTATAATTGAATGAACAGTCAGCTTTTATTATAATGTCTGCTTTCTTCCAGATTATTGCTAATCATCACATGCAGTCAATATCATTTGCCTCTGGAGGAGACCCGGTGAGAGCCGCGATGGGGTGTGAGGGGCGTTGGGTCTGGCGCGTGTGGTTTGGAAGGCATGCGTGCTGCTGTATGCTTGGGGACACACAGGAATCCCTCTGAGATGTGTGCTTGTTTGTGGAGAGCACAATTTGTGTTGTCTTTGGCAGCGCGCTGTACTGTACATGATCACATTGATAATACACTAAACGCATTTTATTTAATCCCAGGACACCGCTGAATATGTTGCGTATGTTGCCAAAGATCCAGTTAATCAAAGAGGTAAACATTTGAGTTTCATATTTTTGTGCTTAATTATGGGAACCTCACCCATCTTATAGGGTGCAAGGTCTGATCGCTTTTCAAGGCTATGTGACCCTTCTCCTCTCTTTTATCATATTGATAGGTGTCCATACACTGACTACCCCCTCTCCATTGACCCGACTTCTTTTTCCTATCTCTAACTTTACATTTAAAGTGACACAGAAAGATCCCAGTTATTACAGAAAAGAAAGTACATATAATGCCAGTTGGGTGTTCTTAATAATTTGAGTTAATTGAGCTTCAAAGTTTGGTGTTTAAGCATAAGATATTGGTCCTTGCAGACGCATATTTAGTTTGATGATTCCTCTCCTCTCTCTCCTGCAGCCTGTCACATCCTGGAGTGTCCCGAGGGTCTTGCTCAGGATGTGATTAGCACCATTGGACAAGCATTTGAGCTTCGCTTCAAACAATACCTCAAAAATCCCCCCAAGCTGGTCACGCCCCATGACAGGTACCTGCTCCACAATACTCTCCCTGGTTCTGTGGCTCGGTCTATGCTGTATATATTCTCTCTTCTATTTCTTTCTAACTCTCTCCTGTTCCAGGATGGCAGGATTTGATGGCTCTGCATGGGATGAGGAGGAGGAGGAACTCCCAGACCATGCTTATTATAATGATTTCCCAGGGAAAGAGCCCCCCATTGGAGGGGTTGTAGACATGAGGCTAAGAGAAGGAGCTTCCCCTGCTGCACCACGGCAGAGTCCGAACCACATGGGCGCCACATTGGTAAGAACCAAGTCAGCAGATTGGGAATGGAGGATCCTGGGCCCTAAACATGTAGAGACTCACTATGTGCTTCCTCTTCAGCCGGTGGGACAAATGTATGGAGCTGAACAAGAATCCTGGAAGATGCCACAACCATCAGTGCAAGGTATGAGGGCAGGAGCCTGCCTGTAAATGCGCCTGCTTGGGGAGGAGGCTGCCTGTAAATGCGCCTGCTTGGGGAGGAGCCTGCCTGTAAATGCGCCTGCTTGGGGGGGAGCCTGCCTGTAAATGCGCCTGCTTGGGGGGGGAGCCTGCCTGTAAATGCGCCTGCTTGGGGAGGAGCCTGCCTGTAAATGCTCCTGCTTGGGGAGGAGTCTGCCTGGAAATGCTCCTGCTTGGGGAGGAGCCTGCCTGTAAATGCGCCTGCTTGGGGGGGAGCCTGCCTGTAAATGCGCCTGCTTGGGGGGGAGCCTGCCTGGAAATGCGCCTGCTTGGGGAGGAGCCTGCCTGGAAATGCACCTGTAGGGGGAGGAGCTTGTCTCTATGTGCCTGTAGGGGGAGGAGCTTGTCTCTATGTGCCTTTTGGGTTAGGAGCCTGCCTCTTTATGTGCCTTTTGGGGTAGGAGCCTGCCTCTTTATGTGCCTTTTGGGGTAGGAGCCTGCCTCTTTAGGTGCCTTTTGGGGGAGGAGCCTGCTTCTTTATGTGCTTGTTGAGGGAGGAGCCTGCCTCTTGGTGAGTCTCTAGGGGGAGCAGCCTGCTTGAGTATGTGCTTGTAGGAGGAGGAGCCCCCTCTCTATTTGTATATACACTGGGAGCAGCTTGGCTCTTAATGCTCCTGCATGGGGCATTTTCTTTTCCAGCATGTGCCTGCAGAAGGAGGATCTTGACTCCACATGTGATATCAGGGGGCATTGTATGTCTCTTCTTGAGGTCTACCCAGCATACACTGCATTTAGTTGACTGCTTTGTCTGTTTGACTGTCCTTGATGGTCTCTCTATCCCCGTAGGCAGAGACAGATTTCCCATCCCCGGTGCCAAACCCCAGAACCGCCCTGACCTCTTTGATGACCCGTCCTACGTCAACGTCCAGAATCTGGAGAAAACTCGGCAGCCTCAGAGGGCCACAAACGGACAGAGGGACATCTTTGACATGAGTGAGTCTCCTGGATTGTTAAAACAGCATACAGTCTAATGGTGGTGACATGGTTAACCCTTTCACTAGAAGAGAAAACGGCAGTGCATTGTATTAAAATGAGTTGGAGGCCCCTCTAAAAAAATATATATATGTAGAATAAATGTATTCACTATTTTCCTTGCAAGCAAACTGCTTATAAGCTCTGGCTGCTGGCTGGAATACAGCCAATGAAGAGCACTGTCTAGACACAAGCTGATATCTGTCTGCACAGACCATTAGAATCTGATCTTTGCAAGATTAAATATTAAATGTACTTAAATTGTTGAATAGGAATTTCATTAATGTTCAATCACTGATTAAAACCTTAAGCTCCTGTAGTTAGAGAATTGCAGTTGTCCTTTAAAGGTCCTGCTCCTCCTTTTCTCTCTCTACAGCAACTTTTTCTCTTACACTCCATCCCTCTCCTAATTTTCTCTCCCCCCAGCTCTTCTGCTCCTGTGTTTGCTGGGATCACTGTACTAATGGAGTGTGGATTATATATGGAAATCAATCCTAATCCTTACTTTGTCCATTCTCCCACGCAGAGCCATTTGAGGATGCTCTGCCCTCCTCTCAGAGTCTGACCAGCATGGAGGAGCAGTTGAAGCGGGAGCCCTGGTATCATGGAAAGATGAACAGAAAGGAGGCTGAAAAACTGCTGAGAGTTAACGGAGATTTCCTGGTGCGAGAGAGCACAACCACCCCCGGTCAGTATGTACTGACCGGCCTGCAGAACGGCCAGCCCAAACACCTGCTGCTCGTGGACCCCGAGGGTGTGGTGAGTCAGAGGGGACCTGGGTGTCAACTTTTGTGTGGATTGAGAGGGAAATTGGTGGTGGGGGGCCTTACCGGTAGATTGAGGGGTACTAAGAAGCTCATGATTTACCTGCAGACAGCATTAATGTTAAACCCATGGCATATGGCACACGACCTTAAGGCCACTGTTGTACTCATACAAAGGACTATTAATTTGCCCATTAAGGTTTCCTGATGGGGGTGGAGAGAAGCAGATCTACTGAAATATGAGATGATCAAGTTCAAGTGTAAGTGTTAAGTTAAAGTGATTTTATTGTTAATATTATATTACATATATACATGAAATTCTATAGTATAGGCACTAAAGGGGTCTTTTAGTACCTGGGAAGAAAGGGGGGGGGGGGGGTACGGGATAATGGTGCTAGTGCGTAGTGGAGCAAGCGTTTACACCATAAAGACTGGATGGAAGTACCGGGGACAGCACTAACATCTTACAAACTGGAAGAAGGGCACTTTACAGACTCTAATATACAACCTATAGATATTACTGAAAACATTCTTTTTGTGACGGGTGATATGAATAATTTATATAAATACTTCCATTTTCGCTATAAGCTTCTGTCAGGGTTTTTTCTTGTTTTTGATAAGAAGTCATCTGTTGACCACTTACCAAAGAGGTGGTCAGATTGTAGAACTTGCTGCCAAAAGAGGTTAATGGGTAACTTTGTAAAAATGGGTTAGAATAAAAACGAGTCGTGTTTATTAACTAGAATCAGTTGGCTATTGATATCAGCAATAATCCAACTGGGAGTTTTTGGGATCAGGAAGGATTGTTTTCCCAGATTTGCAGATGTTTCAGTGATTGATTGTTTGTTTGTATTTTTGTTTGTTTTCCTTTCTTGGATCAATTCATATAACAGAAGGATGAGATGAAATCTAAAAATTGTTGAACTTGATGAACCTCCGTTTTGTTACTGTGTAGGAGTGGGGTTTGTGCCAGGGGTTATCCATTGTAAAAATGAGTGATTCACACATGGAATATGTCTTGGCATAGGTCAAGGGATTGTGCATTATAAAAGTGAATGGTTCACCCTTGCCATAGGTGTAGGGGGGGTCATGCGTTATACAACTGAATGGTTTACCCTTGCCATAGGTCTAGGGGGTCATGCATTATACAACTGAATGGTTTGCCCTTGCCATAGGTCTAGTGGGTCATGCATTATACAACTGAATGGTTTACCCTTGCCATAGGTCTAGTGGGTCATGCATTATACAACTGAATGGTTTACCCTTGCCATAGGTCTAGGGGGTCATGCATTATACAACTGAATGGTTTACCCTTGCCATAGGTCTAGGGGGTCATGCATTATACAACTGAATGGTTTACCCTTGCCATAGGTCTAGTGGGTCATGCATTATACCACTGAATGGTTTACCCTTGCCATAGGTCTAGTGGGTCATGCATTATACAACTGAATGGTTTACCCTTGCCATAGGTCTAGGGGGTCATGCGTTATACAACTGAATGGTTTACCCTTGCCATAGGTCTAGGGGGTCATGCGTTATACAACTGAATGGTTTACCCTTGCCATAGGTCTAGGGGGTCATGCGTTATACAACTGAATGGTTTACCCTTGCCATAGGTCTAGGGGGTCATGCGGTATACAACTGAATAGTTTACCCTTGCCATAGGTCTAGGGGGTCATGCGTTATACAGCTGAATGGTTTACCCTTGCCATAGGTCTAGGGGGTCATGCATTATACAACTGAATGGCTCACCCTTGCCATAGGTGGGCTGAGATAGGAAGTACAGGTAATGCCAACATCACCAGGACTGTAGGAAGCGGTCAGCTTTAGCCGGTCTGATTAATCTCATCCTCTCTTTCTGTGTCAGGTGCGGACAAAGGATCACAGGTTTGAAAGTGTCAGCCATCTCATCAGTTACCACATGGACAATCGCTTACCGATAATCTCCGCTGGGAGCGAGCTGTGCCTCCAACAGCCTGTGGAGCGGAGGCAGTGAGATCCCCAACACCACTTCCACAGCAGTCACTCCCTGCTCACTTCCATACTGACAGGGGAGATGGGCCAACTCACAGAACTTAATCAGCAGTTATATTTGACCTATAGGAAGTGACTTAACACAAACATGGTGAGCAGTCTTGTCCATGCTGAGGGCTCTGGAGATCACACACAACAGGAGTATGTCTGAGCCTCGATCTCTGCTTGGGATTGGACCCTTCACCATCAAGCACAAGTACCAGACGGGTCCTGCTGCTGAAAGCACACGCTCCTCACTGTGGTCCCCTGACTCGTGCCTTCACCTGGCTAATTTTTCTTTGTTTCCTTTTGTTCGTTTTTATTTTGCCCAATTTCAGGGAGACCACTTTAGATGCCAGAGACCGAAACAATGCATCGAGCCTATTCCTGTTGCTCCAGAACGTGGCTGTCACTTCCATCTTAGATTGCTGATGGTGACAGACATACACTCCTCGCTCAGATGCAATTTAATAGTTGAGATTCCCTAAAGGGCAGTCGGAAATCTGTACCCAGAACATCACCCGTGCTAATGGTTACCATTTCTGTCGTACAAGGTGTTCTTACAAATATCCAATGGTGGAGCCTCAAGGCTCGATTCCAAAACCTCTGCACAAACCTTGCTGAGATGCAACTATGGTGGGTTTGTAAGACACTCCCCCAAATAAGCTCTGCTTCCAGTGTCCTGTATACTTCTGGTATTGGACTCTTCAATCCTTTTGGCTAATGGGGTATGTTAACCCATTCTCTTGCCAATTAATGCTTTGCGTCATTCTCTGGCAGTGAAAGTTAAGGAGGCCCTTAAGTCCGGGACCTACAGGATGCTGTTTTGAAGATGTAGACTAAATAATGGAGATAAAATATTTATGTTAAAGCAGCTGGGTAGCTCCATTGACAATGTATTTGCCTGACTTGTCAGGGAACCTTAGGGGTGGTATACAAAGCACAGTGCTGTGTAATACTATTCTTATCCCTTAGTTAATTATTTTTTCACTTCCTTAGGCCATTTTACAAGGCAGTCAACAAACTCCTTAAGATTTTTTTCCATTATCCAAGTCTTGTTTTTTTCAAAAAAGCATCCATGCGGCAGCCGTAGCCTGAGAGAGTTTAGTAAAGATTTAGGCCATGATACCTAGTTGAATGTTTGCGCCCCTCTCTTAGAGGCTGGCAAGGGTATTCAACTTTACTCCTCCATTAACACTCCTCTTCTTGTTCTTATGCACCTTTTGCCTTAAAAGACGGTTCAGCAGGCTTGCACTCTGACCTATGACCCTCTTTGTCAGAGACCCTTCCCATGCACAAGGGGTCGCAGCCGAAGCTGAACAAATATCTGCAAATACCGTTCTTCGATCCTCATTTTTGTAGTACAGCAAAGAAGCCTACATCTTGTCCACAGCCAGATCTGCCACATGTGCACCGTGTGGTGCCTTCCTCACAAGCTCTTGTATTTTGGGGTTATATATTTTTTTTTTTTCTTTTTCTAAACATGGAAATTAACTGTAGAATATGTGGGACTGTGTAATCATACTCTACGTCGCTCTATATCACAGCCATGATATAATATAATATCGTCACTGTTTGTGGGGAGAGTGTTTGTTGTGCTCTCGAGCTCGTCATGAGCTATGGCCTCTCCCTGCCAGTACCTGTGTATCACAGCGACAGAAATGTGCAATATATATAAATATGTATAGCGTCTTAAACCCTCTCCTGCTATATCTACTCCACAGCTTGACACACAGCCCCCTCCGGATCTGTGACACACAAGCCATATTTACACTAAGAGGGTATGAAGTATACCCAGAATGAGTTTTTTTTTTATATAATGGAGTTTTATTGGTCTTTTTAAAAACAAAAACAACATTGGAAGAGTTTGCCCAGCCATCATGTCTGGCTAATCCGAGAGTAAAAGACGTTTAAATGTCAAACAGATTGCTGGATGTGAAGATATACACACGAACACGAACTGATCTGCAATACATTCAAAGTTATCAATTAAAACCTTAAGTTTGGGGTTATAATTTACTAAGTATTAGTGTAAATATAGCTTGTATTACGAGGCAGGGCATCAGTTCAAATAACCTCACATCTCTCAGACTTCAGTTTACAGTTCAGTAAATAACTGACAGCAAGATGGTAACGCAGCACCTGCACAGGCAGTTACTGTATTTCAGGGTAATGTGGTGGCTAGCATTAACGAGGACATGTGACAAGATAAGGAATTAATTGCGCAACAACTGATTCTAATCATCCCCCAAAAACGCTCCCTCCCTCAATCATGTACATAGATTTTTCCACTTTTTTTTTTTTTGCATGACACTGATTTGATACCAAAGCCTCATGTCAGCACATTCTGCATATCACACAATCGTGTCCCACGCTCTGCTTCCTGTCAATGCTTATTTCCTTGTATATGTTGTTGTTTTTTTCATATTGTTTAAAAGATATGCCTTGATTATACCAAAGTAAAAGATATTAAATTCTGCTTATTAAAAGTAGTATCTCTTTCATAAACTTGGAGTCGTGTTTTCCTGTTGGGGTGACGGGGTCCCTTTAAGACAAAGTTTACATGTGGGGCAAGCTTTTGATGAGTTCATAAAATCATAATTTTTTTAGCTCCATTTCCTCAATATTTTAGATTCTTTTGTCGCCTCTTTGATGAGAAAGTGTGTGGAGGAACCAGCAAGAGTGGAATGGCCTGTATATGTTTTGAATTAAGTATTGATGCCGTTTTTGCCATTATAGACAAAGAAGATTGTTTCCATCCTGTTTTTCATTAGATTATTCTAATTAGGGTTTTCTGGGTAATATATCTCTAATACACAATGTAATGTAATACATTTATAGATCACAGTGCACAGTATCATTATAAGGTTACAGTTCTGACATCACTGCTGCAAGATCATATCTGAGACCTGCAGCAATATTCTGACTGTGTGTATGTATATAAATGTGAATGAATATATATATATATATATATATATATATATATATATATATATATATATATATATATATATATATATATATATATATATACATACACTGTATATACTCGAGTATAAGCCGAGGCACCTATTTTAATACAAAATACTGGTAAAAATGAGTGACTCGAGTATAAGCCGAGAGTGGGAAATGTGCTGCCCCCTGTGTCCCACTTGTGCCCTCTGTGTCCCCCTCATCCTAAACCCCCCTCCTCAGCCTCTCTCCTCAGCCCCCCTCCAAAACCTCAGCCCCCCTCCAAAACCTCAGCCCCCCTCCAAAACCTCAGCCCCCCTCCAAAACCTCAGCCCCCCTCCAAAACCTCAGCCCCCCTCCAAAACCTCAGCCCCCCTCCAAAACCTCAGCCCCCCTCCAAAACCTCAGCCCCCCTCCAAAACCTCAGCCCCCCTCCAAAACCTCAGCCCCCCTCCAAAACCTCAGCCCCCTCCAAAACCTCAGCCCCCTCCAAAACCTCAGCCCCCTCCAAAACCTTAGCCCCCCTCCTCAACCTCTCTCCTCCTCACCCTCAACCCCCCCATCCTCAACCTCAACCCCCGCATCCTCATCATCAACCCCCCCATCCTCATCCTCAACCCCCCCATCCTCATCCTCAACCCCCCATCCTCATCCTCAACCCCCCATCCTCATCCTCAAACCCCCATCCTCATTCTCAACCCCCATCCTCTTCCTAAACCCTCCCCATCCTCATCCTAAACCCTTCCCATACTCATCTTAAAACCCCCTCCTCACTTTTCCCTTCTAAATACCTCCCCCTCTCCTTTTCCCCTCACTTACCTCCATCCGAAGCTGCTCCTCTGCTCATCCACGCTCCTTCCTGCATCTTGACCCGGCCAATGCTAATGACGTGGTGCGCATGTGACGTCACGTCATTAGCATATGCCGGGTCCCGACGCAGGAAGGAGCGTGGAGGAGCAGCTTCAGATGGAGGTAAGTGAGGGGAAAGGGGGAGGTATTTAGAGGGGTAAAGTGAGGATGGGGGAGGTTGAAGAGACACGGGGGGAGGTTGGAGAGACACGGGGGGGGGGGAGAGTGACTTGAGTATAAGCCGAGGGGGGCCCTTTTCAGCCCTAAAAAAATATTTATTATGTTTTATTCACAATGTTGTCAGTATAATCCACCCATGCAATGGGATAATCTCTCAAACCCTCTCTTTAGATTTTATTTTATTCTTTCTAATAAAAGTTATGTTTTAGCTTGTCACATTTTAACTTTCCTAGATCAGAGAAGAGTGCATCAATATGAGCTCTTTTTTTTTTCCTCTGTGAAAATAGTATAACAAAGTTTTGGTAACACTAGTACTTTCAAGTTATTTCTATAAAGCCATATTTTATTGTATCGGATTAGAGAAAGACGGAAAGTAAGACCAAGAGGAAGGAAGAGAGGTGAAGAAAGAGAATCGAAAAAGACAGACAATTCTAAAAAATGATTATATATTTTATTTATTTATGAATTATAAACAAAACAAATAAGTCAAGGGTGCTCATCAGAGAACAAACTAACCTTAATAGGTTAGTTCTATGGACATGATAATCCACTCTGAGAGCAACATCTTTTAGCCACTTGTGTCCTTCACAGGGAGAAATATCGTGTAGTATATCAGTCTGGTCTCAGCAAACCACAGATGCGTTTCGGCCTTCATTGTGCCTCGACAGTGAGGTGCAGCTGTACTCCCTATATATAAAATATATTCTACTTGTGACTTGCCCGTCAAAAAATGACGGTCAATAGAATGTTAAGCCTGGAAATGCTGTTTTGTTTTTTTTAACAATGTACTGTTAATCCATATTAAACTTTGTAATTATCATGTATGGAATAATAATATAACAATCCATCAAATTTCTCAGAATACTTATTATGAACCATTACATGAATGTTTCTAATATTCAACTTATGTTGTAAACAGTGGGTAACGTTTTTTTTTTTTTTTTTTTTTAACAATACTAACATGAAATCGTTTAACTTTTTTGTCAATGAGTCTCTTCAACCATGACGGAATGCTTTTTAACATACAAACTTGCAACTTAGCCAATTGTCTCAAAAGGGGAAAAAAATTAATTCCTTCTTGACCCCATTAAATGGCGATCTGATTATTCCCTGGATGAATACTTTCTATTTAATTAATTATTCATTTAATTTTGTTAACACATGTTTCTGCTGCAAATGACATAAATCTTTGTTAACATTCAATAAATTCATTTTGCTAACTTTTTAACAGACAATGCAAACTTTAACATAAGATAATAACATTTAACATTAATTTATTTTTTAACTATATTGAATCCAGAGGAAGGCAAATTTAAATAAATGTAATTTCAACTTGGTAATTTCAACAAAGTGTTGTCCAAAAATAATTCCTTCCTGACTCCATTAACTGGCAATCGGATTCGTCCCTGGATCAAATAATCTATATATCATGCACCATTTTAATTTTTCAACTAATGATGATGCTGCTACTAACATTAAACGTTAATTACAAAGGCCTTCATTCAATTGCAATTTGGTCAATTGAATAGGGCTCCAAATAAGCACATAACATATTTTTTTAAAGAAGTTTTTAATTAGTAAACATCTATCCAAAAGCAAGGTTTTCACTAACTTAAAACCTATTTAGAGCCCTATTCAATTGGCCAAATTGCAATTGAATGAGGCCCAAAGAATGCATCAACTTATCAGTCCTTTTCAAACATATTTTTAAGTTTACAAACCTGAAAGAAACATATTACATTTTAAACCATAAAATTAATAAAATGCAAGCTAACTATTTTGTGGAGCCAAACATGTCTAAACTGACTTCCAAGACATTCCATTTTTTTATCTTTCCTTGAAACTGGTTTCCTTTCAAAGAGCACAGCAGACTTTCTGTATATGGGATGTAAGCCACTTTTTTTTTTTTCTTCCTTTTTTGTTGGTTATTACTGTATTTTTTTGAAATTGTTGACATATTTTTGTAACTGAAATAGTGTTACACTAAGAAGAGGCCAATTGACCTTCAATTTCTTCCTTCAAATGAAACCACTATTATCTGTGATTACAAAACCTTGTAGTGCACAATATTTTTTGTAAAAATACAGCCATTGTGTAGTTGATCACCCTGACTTGGGTTGTCTTCAACTGAAACTTTAATCTCATCTGGATTTGTGCACCTTGAAAAAGCAACATAGAGTTGTCCATTTGCAAACACAGGTTCTTGTAAAAAAAAAAAAAAAAATCCCCACAGACTTGAGAACTGGAAATTGTCTCCTTTTGAAGGACAAAAGGCAAACCACTCTCACTTGGAGCTAAATCAATTCTTGGTATACAAACTTGTTCATCTTTGTGGGTCCCAGTCATCATTTCTGCATGTATAAAATTATCTTTTAAATCGTGCACAATTAATCTGCTCCCATTACAAAGTCCTTTTTTTGGATTAATCTTTCTAAATAGCATGACAATTGCCCTTTTTTTCAATTGCAAAACATGTGGTGGCATTCTAGATGGCGTTAAAGAATTAATAAATTTGATACTAAAATTCGATTAACTGTCTTTATCATCAGCCAGAACTGAATCTGCACTGTAATAATTATTTTGTGTTGCGTTGATTAATTTTTAAATGTTATTTAGATTGAAGGCATCTATATTTTTTGATGTTAATATCACTTTGTTATTCAGAGTGTTTAGAAAGATTGCTGATATGAGTGATTCCTTGCAAACCATTTTTGATGAAATTTCAATGGTATCATTGGGTAAATCATGTATTTGTGGATGTTTTCCTTCTCCAATTTGAATGAGCCAATCATTGAATTAGTTTTTGCCTTCAGATCTCATATTTAAATCTAATTTGAGATGTGTAAATATTTTCCACAGTTTCCTTGTCTTGATACATGTTTCAATGACATCAGTTCTATTTCCATGTGGCACAACAGGTAATGTTTGCCTAAAATCTCCTTCTAACAACATCACCTTTCCAACAAATGGCAAATTATTGTCCATCACTTCTTTTAAGAATATATCAAGTATGACATGACATCATTGTTGCCTCGTCGATGATAATTAATTTACTTTTTTTTTATTTTTTGGCTTGTAAAGAATTCAGTTGAATATCTGACACTGATATTTCCAAAATGGGAACTGGCAATTTAAATCCACTATGCACAGTTCTACCACCGTCTAACAAACGTACTGCTATTCCAGTTGTTGCAAATGGCATTGCTATCTGACCCTGTGCTCGAATGTAACTCATCAAACAATTGTACAGATACGTTTTTCCTGATCCACCAGGGCCGTCTAGATAGAAATAACGGTCTTCGACCATTTCATCATCTGTAGCATTTGTGATGCATTAAATGCTTGTAATTGTAAAGTATTTAAAGTTGCCAGTTTTTCTTCTGTTTTTTTGTTTTTGTAGCTCAGTGTCATAATCATCAAAGTTGATGTCATCTATAAGTCCTGGATCAGGCAAATTAAAACTTGCACAATTTAATCCATGAGCAAGCAAAATTTCTTGAATTTCCATTAAAGTTTTTAACAGTGGCTCATTGTAACATTTCAAGAAGTCTTCGGACATATTTAATTTAAATGTTTCCCACAAAGTAAATGCATCAGGTACATTGCAAAAGATGCAAATTAATGCAAATTGTTCTTTCATATGCTTTATCATTTGATATAGTGCTGCTTCTTCCAGACACCTCTCCCATTCTCGATCATCAGCTATGAAGTTTTGATGTCTTGCAGCTTATAGGAAAGTCTCATAAACTATGTCATTTACTGTGCATAAATGTTCAAAACTTTGTGCACCGGGAACATGTAAAAGAAGTAATCTTAAACTGAAACTTTCAATGTCTCTTGGACTGACGGTATAAATTTGTGGTATATTTTTATGCGTATCTCTTCTTTTTTGTCGCCATAGGCCATTTACAAATACATAGTGATAAGGAATCTCAATGTATAAAAATTGTCTGACCTGCCTATCCTGGCAGTTTAATTTTAAACCATGCAGTAAGTGTTGTATCTCTGTGTTCACTTTGAGCTAAGGCAGTTCTTTCATTGCCTGCAGTAAAGCAAACTGACTAACTTTGTGGCAAATGTATAGCTAAACGATACACAGCATGTGACCGATCATGCATCTCAAATTTCAGGAGCACTGACATAGCGAGCATTTAAATAATTTGAAAGTTCGTCGTGTAAAATTGGATTTTCCTTTTAGTTTGCTGCACCTTGCACAACAACAGTTGCTGCATCATATCCTTCTTATGTATATGTGTGTGTGTGTATATATATATATATATATATATATATATATATATATATATATATATATATATATATATATATATATATATATATATATTTATTTATTTATTTATACACATATTTGATGGATTTAATAGAAGTTCCATCTTCCACATTTATGTGTGCATTGTACATCATGACCAAATGTGGATTGTATGGAACGACAAATCTATTATCAACCTTTTGTCCACGGATAATAGCTGTTTGTCCTTGTCTTCTTTTATACAAAGGGTATCCATCACAATTAGCATAAGTTTGCATTTGAAATTGTTTAGGAAATTCTTTTGTACATTTTTTATTTTCCATACATGGTGAATTAGGATTCATATCTCCACATGGCCCATGAATCATTCTGTGTGTAACAATCTCAAAAAGTTTAGAATATTTTTCTCGATCTGGCAATTCAGCAATAATGACTGAATCAGCTCTCTCTGCAGTATTCAATTTACTTTTAATCCTGCAGGAAAAAGATATGTGAGCATGTGGCAGTCCTCTTTTTTGAAATTCAATGGTATAAACAAAAGCCACACATTTTCCAAATAACTGTGCTTTAGTTATATCATGTATTAATGAATTGAGTTTGAATACTCTTGCCACTAAATCTGGTCGGTCAGAAGTAGTTTGTCCCAGATTAAAATTTTCCTTGATCTCTGACCATTGTGGATTACATGTGAATGTAATGAATAAATCTGGTTTGCCAAATTTTGTGACAATAGCCATGGCATCATTATATCTTTCTCGCATATTGCGAGGAGATCCTTGGAAAGTGGATGGCAAAATAATTGCTCTTCCAGCTGGAATGTCTCTGTTGGTAGCCAATTCAGCGACATAATCCATCAATTCACAATACTGTTCTACTCAAAGCTTATTTTGTTGAAATGTTATGAAATTTAGATTATTTGCTTCGACTTGTGGATAGGAATCAATAATCCATTGTTGTGTGAGTTTGCCCCCACATAAAATTGTATTAAAAGAATCTTGAATAGCAGATTGTGCCACTTTATATTCCAGCATAGAAATATTGCATCTAACACAAACTTTACTATTCGGATAACTTTGCAATTTAAATTTTGGTTCCCATCCAGGTTCACCATTTGGAAAGAAAATGGGATATGTCATTGGATCTAAATTACAACTTAAAATATTTATGTTTATAAAAGGTTGTTCTTCATTGCGTGGATATATTCTAATATCCCGCTGAAAAGGTGGTTCACCATCTTCATTTTTAAAAACCATGGCAACCTCATTTACTGTTGGTAAATTATACTGTCTTTGATCAGTGTTTGCGATCTCTTTTTAACACCATATTTACTCTTGGCATTGTCAATTGATGTCTTTGAGCATGTTGTTCTTTTTCAACCTATGCTAATTGTTTATATGCTTGAGTGTATGGGTTGTTGGCCATAATTTTATCCAACTGTTCATAGACTATGCGCAAACACGGTTTATTTTCTGGAAGCGTCATTCTTTGTTCAACAGCTTCCATTGTATTTAAGGCATATAACTGTGCAAATGTCCTTTGCTCTCCTCCTTGTGGGTGTAAATGTGAAGTTCGTGTTAATTTGTCCTTGAACTCTAAAACAGTAAGGACCATGTCCTGGGACATTTTCTGCTAATGTGGCACCCATTGAAGCAAATGAAATTGCACTGTTATAAGATCTTATGTTTTTTTTTTAATTGGTATCATTTGGAAATGTTGGATCGCTCATAATACTTTGTAAGTAATCTGGAAATGGGTGTCTTTGTGGAAGTCTTACCTTTCCTTTCTGACAACAACTAATGAAGTTTCCGTCAGTTGGTCTTTCCTTTAGAAAATGATAGGCCCCACAAAACTGGCAAACAACATTGAGTAACCCACAATAATGAGTGTCTACTGTTAGTGCTCTACTAAACACATTATCCTGAGCTTCCTCAACATAGATATCACTACAACTGTCTATATCTACATTGGTGTCATGTGTCTGAACATTGGTGTCAATAGGCAATATAGTATCATTGGGCAATGGTTCACAGACATGTTTTAGTTTACTTTTTCTTTTCTTTGAAGCTCCAGCACACTCACTTTGTGCTTTCTTACTCATTTTTATTTTATTTAAAAGTCTCTGTCTGTCTTCTCTTAAGCGTTGTTAAGTTTCAGGTGACTGTGCATCTCTCCACCTTTGCTTCCTTTCCCTTGCCAATCTTCTTTTGCGTTCAATGTTGTCTCCTCCATTATCCGCCATTGTAATCTGTAATAGTTAATACAGGTGTAAGATTTCTTTTTTTTTTTTTGCTTTCTGTACATTCTGTTTGTAGCTGGTCTCAATCTAAAAGTAAATAGCATTAATTAAAGAATACAAAGATTTTAAAATCTTTTTTTTTCTATGCAATAAATGAAACCATTTTTAGAGTGTTTTATTTACATACATTAAAAAGCTAAGGACTGCACATATATATATTGAGCATTTTTATTTTAGGAGTACTGAATTATCAATGAATTACTAAATAAATATACGTTGGTGAATTAATGCAAAACTGAGATCAATGTTAAACCTAAAAATGTACTTATATTGTCATAAAGAAGGTCAAACATAAACAGCTATTATCAAAGTATAAATGTGTTTTAAAAGAATGTTCAATTTTCTTAAAGATGCAATGAATGTTGATATGCAGACTTATTAAATTGTGATTCGTGAAATTTAAAAGGGTTCTATATAAGCACATAGCATTTTTTTTTTACAGACGTTTTTAGTTAGTGAACTTCAATCCAAAAGCAAGGTCTTTACTAAATAACATTTTCTGTAAAAAAAAAATATGCTGTGTGCTTAAATAGTGCCCTTTTAAATTTACTGAATCGCAATTTAATAAGGCTGATGATGTCTAATTGAGGTTCTTTAAAAGGTAATTAGTTAAGCATATATATATATCTTCATCTTTCTTTTTTTTTCTTTTTTTTGTAATGACCTATCTCCAAACCTCATTCATCTTTTTTTTTTTTGCAAAATGAAATCCTAAAAAATGCATTCATTTGCAAGTTGTTCCAAGCAACCTGGCACTATATATGCACATATATATATATATATTTTTATTAATACCTTATTTTTGGATAGATGTTCATTCCCTAAAATGTTCATTTTAAATAATATGCTATGTCGTTATATCGCTCCCTATTACATTTTTAAAATTGCAAATTAACGAGTCCCTAAATCAATATATTATATAAATATACTTTCCTGAGTTAATCATTAAGTGTCATCAATCCCAAACCATAAGGGCATGCTAAAATCATATACCTGTGAACTTGCTGTTTGTGTAAAAATCCTTGCAAATTCACTCACTGTATTCAGTCAGGTGCAAAGATGAGTAATCTGTGAAATAACATGAAAATAAGTTTTAATCATTGAATTCCATTCCTTCTTGACGGAATGAACTCCATATATTTAAGTGCTTAGTAAAATGTACATTTTTTTTAAGTCTTCTAACCTCATCTTGTTTTTTATCTTATTATTAATATTTCCAAAGACAATGTACATAAATGAGCTGCAAGACAGATATATAAGTGCATGTTAAAAATTGTTATTACTTTTAATGCATTCGTCTTTTGTTTTTTTTTAAATGATGACTAATTATTAATTAACTAAAATATTATTATACGTTAATTAATCAATAACTGTTATCCATGTTGGCAACAAAAAATGTAGCCTTTTTTGTTCCCTAACTCCATAATTAAATGATATATCTGTCAAGGTGATCTTTATGGTGTGGAAAGGCTGCAAACGTCACTCTATGTGTTGAGTCAGCTGCAGAGCCGATGAAACTGTGAAATAAGATTGAAATCATTTGTAATATTTTGCTTCATCTCTCTCAGTCAATCACCAGCAATCAGATATATTCGCACAGATGCAAAACATAAAAGCATATTCCTCAATGTATTGTTAAATCAAACCTTTTTTTTTTTTTTGTAATGATGACTAATTATTAATTAATATATTAATATACGTTAATTAATCAATAAGTGTTATCAATTCCTAATAACAAAAAGTGTAATCTTTTTTTGCTCTAAGAACCAAAGTTAATGATATACCTGTCAAGATGATCCTTATGCTGTTGAATGGCTGCAAACGTCACTCTCTGTGTTAAATCATCTGCTGGTACGCTGAAACTTTCAAATAAGATAAAAAAAACATTTGTAATATGTTGCTTCATCCCTATCAGTTAATCAGCAGCAACACAGATATATTAGCATAGATGAAAAACATAAAAGCAATACTCATCAATGCATTTTTAAACCAAAAAATGTTCTTGGTCCTGATTACTAATTATTCATGAATTAATATATTAATATATGTTAACTAATCAATAACTGTCATCAATTCCAACTAAGAAGACTTAAATCCTTTTTTTTTTTTTTTAAAGAGCATAATTTAATGATATACCTGTAAAGGTGCTGTTTATGTTGTTGAAAGGCTGCAAATGTCACTCTCTGTGTTGATTCAGCTGCAGCGTCACTGAAGCTGTCAAAAAAAAATGGAAAGCATTTGTAATATTTGAATTAACCCCTATTAGGCAATCCACATCATCACGGATATGTCAGTGCATCTTAAAATATACATTTTGTTTGTGGTCCTTTTTTTTTCTTTTTTTTTTTTTAATATTACTGATTACAAATTAATAAATTAATGTACATTAATAATCAATTCATCACTGACTAAATGTATTCTAAAGATGTAAGCATTAATATATTTCTAAACTAAAGGCATTGTAAAATCTTTTTTTTTTTGTTCATAATGATTACTAATAATTAATTAATCAATGTACATTAATAATTAATGAATCAATGTGTAAATGTCTTCACAATTTTTTTCATTAATATATTAATAAACGTTAAACTGTTTTTTTCTTAATGATTACTAATTCATAATTAATACATTAAAGTGCATTATTAATTAATTATTCAATGAATTAATATCTTACAAACAGGTAAGCATGAAAGTATTGTTAAACTAAATCAAACGTCAATTCTTGTTTGCTCAATTTGTTTAAACAATCCTTTTTAATTAATAATTAATAAATTAATTATTTATTGATTAATGATTATTAATATACTGTACCTTTTTCAATTTAATATTCATCAATCGGTATCATGAAGAGCTAACCATCTCTTTTGATTTTCCGGCAGCAGAAAATGTCCAGTCAGACTGTCATCACCTAAGGAGAAAGTGTCAGTTATGTGGCAAGTGTGCCCTATACAGGGAGTGCAGAATTATTAGGCAAATTAGTATTTTGACCACATCATCCTCTTTATGCATGTTGTCTTACTCCAAGCTGTATAGGCTCGAAAGCCTACTACCAATTAAGCATATTAGGTGATGTGCATCTCTGTAATGAGAAGGGGTGTGGTCTAATGACATCAACACCCTATATCAGGTGTGCATAATTATTAGGCAACTTCCTTTCCTTTGGCAAAATGGGTCAAAAGAAGGACTTGACAGGCTCAGAAAAGTCAAAAATTGTGAGATATCTTGCAGGGGGATGCAGCACTCTTAAAATTGCAAAGCTTCTGAAGCGTGATCATCGAACAATCAAGCGTTTCATTCAAAATAGTCAACAGGGTCGCAAGAAGCGTGTGGAAAAACCAAGGCGCAAAATAACTGCCCATGAACTGAGAAAAGTCAATCGTGCAGCTGCCACGATGCCACTTGCCACCAGTTTTGCCATATTTCAGAGCTGCAACATCACTGGAGTGCCCAAAAGCACAAGGTGTGCAATACTCAGAGACATGGCCAAGGTAAGAAAGGCTGAAAGACGACCACCACTGAACAAGACACACAAGCTGAAACGTCAAGACTGGGCCAAGAAATATCTCAAGACTGATTTTTCTAAGGTTTTATGGACTGATGAAATGAGAGTGAGTCTTGATGGGCCAGATGGATGGGCCCGTGGCTGGATTGGTAAAGGGCAGAGAGCTCCAGTCGGACTCAGACGCCAGCAAGGTGGAGGTGGAGTACTGGTTTGGGCTGGTATCCTCAAAGATGAGCTTGTGGGGCCTTTTCGGGTTGAGGATGGAGTCAAGCTCAACTCCCAGTCCTACTGCCAGTTCCTGGAAGACACCTTCTTCAAGCAGTGGTACAGGAAGAAGTCTGCATCCTTCAAGAAAAACATGATTTTCATGCAGGACAATGCTCCATCACACGCGTCCAAGTACTCCACAGCGTGGCTGGCAAGAAAGGGTATAAAAGAAGAAAATCTAATGACATGGCCTCCTTGTTCACCTGATCTGAAACCCATTGAGAACCTGTGGTCCATCGTCAAATGTGAGATTTACAAGGAGGGAAAACAGTACACCTCTCTGAACAGTGTCTGGGAGGCTGTGGTTGCTGCTGCACGCAATGTTGATGGTGAACAGATCAAAACACTGACAGAATCCATGGATGGCAGGCTTTTGAGTGTCCTTGCAAATAAAAGGTGGCTATATTGGTCACTGATTTGTTTTGTTTTTGAATGTCAGAAATGGAAATTTGTGAATGTTGAGATGTTATATTGGTTTCACTGGTAAAAATAAATAATTGAAATGGGTATATATTTGTTTTTTGTTAAGTTGCCTAATAATTATGCACAGTAATAGTCACCTGCACACACAGATATCCCCCTAAAATAGCTAAAACTAAAAACAAACTAAAAACTACTTCCAAAAATATTCAGCTTTGATATTAATGAGTTTTTTGGGTTCATTGAGAACATGGTTGTTGTTCAATAATAAAATTAATCCTCAAAAATACAACTTGCCTAATAATTCTGCACTCCCTGTATATAGGCTGCTTCAGCGAGACAAAACCTTTGTTTTAGGCGGGAAATCATAATGTAAATGTGTAAGTTATTATTGTAAAATGGCAACGTTAGTCTATGTTTTCCGCTTTGCACGGTTATTTTCCGTCCTTCCTATTAGTATTATTCTACCACATACGTGGCTGACTGTGTTTTACGCGGTTCAAGGGCGTGTTTTCATTTTTTCCGGCGGCCATTTTTTTCCACGCTCAGGGGATTTTCGAGTGGCGAAAATCGTCTAAATAGAGTTAAATTTGCGTTCCACCTCACTCACAGACGTCCTGGCTGATGCCCCATGCTGTCTGATGTTTTTGTAATTTTTTTGGGTGTAGTTAGTGTGGTTTTTGCTTTGGCCGCTAATATTGTAATTTTTTTGGTCTCGTATCTTTTTTTTTCTAAGCCCTGCGTCTCATATCTTTTTTTTTTTCTATGTCCCGCATTCATCAACTACTTTCAACCTAAGGTTGTGTCTAATTTGTTTGTAGGCTAAGTCCTGCGTGTTTCATTCACCCAACACTGCTCGCCTCGCTTCGCGAGGCCCATTGCCTAACGTGCTCCGAGTTTAACGGCTCACCTCGCTATGCGGCGCTCATCGCTAAGTCGTACGCACCACGTGTAGCGTGACGACGTCTCGTAGTAAGATAATTATAATATGTGTTATATAAAATATAATATATATAAAATCTTGTATAGAAATCTACATGTTTTTTTAAATTCTTGGACATTTGTTATTGTAACCAAATCCTTGCGGCCTTTTTATCCATGGTCACAAAACACCCCTGTGACTAATATCTCTCTTATGTACGGTTGGGTCTATTATTCCCTACAATACCAGCCTCCCTCTGCCATCAAGTCTCTGACACAGATCATTCCTGGCAGTACCGCTCAGTGACCCGAGGGATACAGTGTCCTGAATTATCCTGCCTCCATCACCTTCCCCCGGGCAATGACACGTCTCTGCAGTGTGTGCTGGGTCACTGCTGTGCTCTCTATTGTGTGGAGGCCTCTAAATGGCCGTCTGGATGTTGTGCGCAGATAATGGGATCTCTACGTCCCCAGGACCTACACTAAATATTGATGTCTTATGTACAAACAGAACAAGATTTTTGATAAGTACAACTGGTTCTCACAGACAGTCTGGAAAGATCTGCAGATGGATAAAATGATGTCTCTAGGCTAAAAATATTCCATCCTACCATTGTATTATAAATGGGGGAAAATTTCTGTTTTGCATAGTAAAACTATAATGGTATTGATATAGAAAAGAATATCGGCAAGTAAAAAGAGTCCTATGGTTTATTGCACTTAGGAGCGATGAGGCGATCTATCCCGTTGTACACGGACAGCTGCAGTGCCAGCAAGTAGCTGCTAGATGGCGCCATCAAGTTTCAGGGGAAGTCTATAATGATTCACCCTACCGACGTGGCGCAACTCGGCAGCACTGAATTGACAGCGAGGCCATCGCTATGTCCTCGTGCATGCCTCTCATAGCTCAAGGCCTCTTCTCTCAGTGCGCCTTATATGTAACGTGCAGCAGTATTCTGAAAATCGGCAGTGCCATCTGGTGGTTGGCGGCGGCACTGCTGCTACCAATCTTTTGCGGAGGGGAAGGACCGATGAGGCCCAAAGTAGTAACTTAATAGTATTTTAGAGGCATCAGGTAAACTATGTACATTTTTACAAAATAAATAGACTTCCAAAATGCACTTTTAAATAGTGGAGCAAGAAACTCCTCCTATCATGCCTACTACTCTAATTGTACTAATCATTTTAAAATGACTGGATGGGAAGCCATGTCTGCTAAAAACATTGATCAAGCTAGTTCCATGCACCAATTTGTTTTCTGAGGAAAATCTTGTTTATGGTATTATTGGTAACTTCTGAGGTAAAACATATTCCATACTTTTTTATTGGTAGTTTCTGAGGAGTGTTTTGAGGTAAAATTTGTTGTTTATGGTATTGTAGGGAAATTCTGATGTAAAATATTTTGTTAGGTAATTTCTGTGGCAAAACATTTCCATACTTTATTATTAGTAGTTTCTGATGACAGTTTTGAGGTAAAACTTTGGTATTATAGGTAACTTCTGATCTTTTATGTTATATAGCCGCACACAGCCTTAAAACTGTGGTTGAATGATGCGCCAAAGCACCACCTGGTGGTGAAAAAAAGTCACTGCAGCAAAGAACTATTCTTTCCTCCGATGTGGCATAACTTGACGGCGCTGAATCGACCTCAAGGCCTCTTCTGTCGGCGCGCCTTATGAGCCACATCGGAGGCGAGGGGAGGGGGGATATTGTTTTGCCTGCAGTAACTTTTTTTTCACCACCAGGTGGTGCTGTGGCGCAGCGTTCAACCGCAATGTTTAGACTGTGTGCGGCTACATAACATAAAAGGATCGTAACATCTAAGATAAAATGTTTGCCTTATTTTTTTATTGGTAGTTTCTGAGGGCAGTTCTGAGGTAAAATGTGTTGTTTATGGTATTATAAGGTAACTTCTGAGTTAAATAATTTCCTTAATTTATTATTGGTAGTTTCTGAGGAGAGTTCGGAGGTAAAACTTGTCATTTATGGTATTATTTGTAACTTCTGAGGTAAAATCATTTCCATGCTTTATTATTGGTAGTTTCTGAGGAGAGTTCTGAGGTAAAACTTTGGTATTATATTATATAACTTCTAAAATGTTTGCCTTATTTTATTAGTATTAGTTTCTGAGGGAAGTTCTGAGGTAAAACTTGTTGTTTAAGGTTATTATTTGTAAATTCTGAGTTAAAAACATTTCCATGCTTCATTATTGGTAGTTTCTGAGGAGAGTTCTAAGGTAAAAATGTGTTGTTTATGGTATTATAGGTAAATTCTGAGGTAAATCATTTTCCTTACTTTATTATTGGTAGTTTCTGAGGAGAGTTTAGAGGTAAAACTTGTTGGTTATGGTCTTATAGTTTACTTCTGAGGTAAAATGTTTTCCATACCTTATCATTCGTAGTTTCTGAGGAGAGTTCTTGAGATCACACTTGTCGTTTATGGTATTATTTGTAAATTCTTGCTTTATTATTGGTAGTTTCTGAGGAGAGTTTTTAGGTAAAACTTGGGCTCTTTCCCCTCTTCACCTTCGCAAAATCTGACAGCTGTAGTTCCGCCTCCAACCGATAGATGGCGCTGCCGATTTTCGGATACTGCTACACATAGTATATAAGGCGCGCCGACTGAAGAGGCCTTGAGCTATGTGGGGGTCAGAGTGCCCACGCGGAACATAGCGATGGCCTCGCTGTCGACTCAAGGCCTGAAGATGTGACATGTCGGACGATGCCTTCCCTCAAACCTGCGGAGCCCGAAAACTGACAGCACCATCTACAGGATAGATCCTGTAACTGCAGCTGTCAGTGCTGCCGAAGGCAAAGCAGGATAGATCCAAAACAAACTTGTTTATGGTATTATAGTTTACTTCTCAGGTAAAACATTTTCCATACTTTATCATTAGTAGTTTCTGAGGTAAGTTCTGAGGTAAAAGTTGTTTGATGACAGGTTGACTCCACTCGTGCTTATCAAACTGATACATGGCCATTGCAGCCATCACTACAACTATTAAACTGATGTTTACATGTAACATATGTGTGGGGTTCTAATGGCGTAATAAGACCAACGCACATTACCTAAGCATTCTCATGAGACCATGTGAACTCTGAATGCAGAGTGAGTATGAATAATAAATCACTGTACTCTATCCAATTTATCACGCGCATCCTAACATTTATAATATAAACTATAATTTACTAGAATATTGCCCGTCAAAAAATGACGGCAATGAAATTGTAAGTGAGCTAATGCTGTTTGGTGTATAATAATAAAATAAATAATAGATTAATAAAGTAATATACTTTACCTATTTTCAAGTAATATATGCAGGAAGCATTGTGTTGAAGAGCTGGCAATCTGTTTTGATGTTGCTGGAGCATTAGTGGTGTGGCGCTGCTGTCTAAGCGTGTTGAATGTGTGCAGTGTAATAGTTTGCGTATGCGAGACCAAACCGTTAGCGTAGTGGTGTACTTCCAGATTGTATAAGTTATTGTTCTAAAATGGCGGCTAATGTGTGGTATGCGGCTGTGGCTGATTTAGCGTCCTACGTTTTCTATGTCGTCCGACTCTTTCGGAATATCCGTAGCTGTTTGGTGGTGTTTTGCGTGTTTATGGTGGTGTTTTGCGTGTTTAGGGTCCTTTAGCCTCGTTTTCGTTTTGTTCGGCCATTTTTTCTCTCGCTTAGGTGATTTTTTGGTGTCTAAACTTCAAAATTTGGACTTAAATCGAGGTGTAACTTTACTTGCAGAGGTCCTGGGAGCACCACCTTGCTGTGGGTAACCTTTTTATGTGTTTTTTGTGTATATTTATTGTGTTTCTCATGTTTTTCGGGTCCTTGTTTTCGAATCTCGCAAGTCTTTTTCGGGAAATCCGTAGGTGTTTGGTGGTATTTTGCGTCTTTAGACTGCTGTAGCCTCGTTTTCGTTTTTTTTCGGTGGCCATTTTTTCTTTTGCTTAGAGAATTTTTCAGTGTCTAAACTTTTATTTTGAGTTAAATTGAGCTGTAACTTCAGTTTTCGAGGTCCTGGATGCCCCCTCTTCCTGTAGGTAAGCTTTTTATGTATTTGTTGTGTGTATTTCTTGTATTTTTCATTTTTGTGAGGTCGTAATGGGTCGTAATGTGTCTCGTATTTTGCTTTCGTAACTACGTAAATTTTGCGAGGTCGGAAGACACAGACTCTGTGTATGGTTACTATAAGACACTGCACAATCAGTGACCATCTGTCAGCAACACGCTGCTGAGATGTGGTCCCTGAAAGGCTAGGACACTACACTGCACATCCAGCTCTACAGAGTCTGTGTCTTCATGAATTGCAGAGGGCAGACCAATAAAGGAACTATTTGTTTGATTTTAGGAACTAAGAACAGAGGTTATCAGCACTTTTTAATAAAATAAAGTACATAAAGGTAAAAAGGTACACAGGGATATTTCAATTTCCCTTAAACAACATAAATGTTGGTAACTTTTGAGATAAAATGTGTTTGCTTCCATTACTTTTTGTAAATTGTAAGTTGAATTATAAGGTAAAACTTGTTGTTTATGGTATTAAAGTTTTCTTCTGAGGTAAAAACCTTTTTTTAACTTTATTATTGGTAGTTTCTATGAAGCGTTCTGAGGTAGAACTTGTTGTTTATCGGGTTATAAGTTACTTCTGAAGAAAAACGTTTCCTTCATTTAGGACTGGTGGTTTCTGAGGAGGGTTCTGAGGTAAAATGTCTGTTTGTGGTATTCTAGGTAAATTCTGAGGTAAAGATGATGTTTATGTTGTTATAAGTAACTTCTGAAGTAAAATGTTTTCCTTACTTTATTATTGGTAGTTTCAAATTAGCCAGTCGGTGACCTCTCTCAAGCAGCATGTTGCAGTATGTTGTCACTGACTAATTACTGGGAGACCCTGCATACTCTGTACTTGAGCTGTAGAATGGAGAAACCAGTTAGGAACTATTTGCAAGATTGTAGGCAGAGCTAATAAGCATTTCTTAATAAAATTACGCACATAAAAGTGAAGACACAAAGATATATTATATATCCAGTGACCTCCAGAAACCGTCCATATCACAACTAATTATTGGTCATTTCTGAAGTGAGATCTGAGGTAAAACATGACACTTTTGGTATTATAGGCGACTTCCGAGGTAAACTAGGTTGATGCAGGAGGTCTAGGCCGGGCCACAAGTTCAAAAGATCATAAGCATATGGCCCATTTTTTTTTTAAATCACAATTAAGTAATGTTTTGACCTGAAAATGATGCATAATTGTGCTATCACATATATAGTTGTGAGCGTACGAGCTGTTGCTAACGCTGCGGGCTCGCGTAGCGAGCCCGCGGCCCTCGCGAAGCGAGGGCACTGCCCGAGGGTCTCAGTTGCTGCAAGGAGCGCCGAAGGCGCTCCTTGCCAGCAACTGCGACCCTCGCAAACTTCACGTCGCAACCCAAACAGTACGACACACACATTACGACACTCGCAAACAACATACGACACACGTTCACACACATTACGGACTCGCAACACTCGGACACAACTCGCGAACATTACAAAATGTAAAACACAATACATACACACACCACATACATAAAAAACTTACCTACACCAAGAGGGAGCACCCAGCACCTCAAAAATACAACTTACACCTCGATTTAACTCGAAATAAAACAGTTTAGAGACTAAAAAAAAATCGAAGCGAGAGAAAAAATGGCCGCCGAACAAAACGAAAACGAGGCTACAGCACTCTAAACTCGCAAAACACCACAAGAAACTCGCAAAACACCACAAAACACCTACGGATATTCCGATACAAATGTATACCACACATTACTCGCCATTTTACGCCAATGCGGAAGTACACGACAACGGTTTGGGCTCGCGCACGCACAGTGTTACACTGCACACATTCAGCACGCTTACACAGCAGATCCACACCACTAATGCTGCAGCAACATCAAAACACATTCACAGCTCTTCCACACAATGCTTTATAATAGGTAAAGTATATTCATTTATTAATGTATTATATATTTCATTATTTCACACTAAACAGCATTAGCTACCTTACAATTTCATTGCCGTCATTTTTTGACGGGCAATTCGCTAGTATTATGATATAGATCAGTTATGTTGTTTGATGGAAGGTGGATGGCTCGGTTTGGGAAACGCTTGGCCCGCGCCAGGTATGGTGATGTATTGTCCTAAATAGATTTATTTTTAGAGAGTTTTTAAACATATGGAGGCTTGGGAAGCTGATTGTGAGGGGAATTGAGTGTCCGAGGATGGGGTAGGTTGTGAGAGGACAGGCCAAACAATTCCTTTGAAGGGACATTTTTGTAAGTGAGGGCTGAGATGTAGGGTGGGGCAGCTACATAGAATACATCATAAGTGATGTCAGCCATTTTGATATTAAAGATTCAGATCCACTGTGATCATTTTTTTTTCTATATTGTCTTTTGAATAACAAAACATGGTTGAATAACAAAAAAAATCATAGCCTTTGCAACATTCACTTTTATAAGTAGTTATTTTTTAGTGCAGGCTTCCTTTTTCTTTACATTATAATAGCACCCGCTGCTCAACGGGAAATGTAAATTAATGAGCTTTCCAATATAGGGAGCGAATGCACTAGCAGTTGTTTGTGCCACCTACCCATGGTACAGATCCAAATTTCTTGTGTATTCAAAAATGTCTTCCCACCACAGGAAGTAGATCATTGGAAACTAATGGCAGATACTACAGAAGCACCGATTAGGATTATTCGAGAGTAAGAGAGGAGAAGGGTAATTTCTCTTTTTAAATTTACCAGCAGTTGCAGCAGCAATGGTGGCCACCAACTGCTAGATGGTGCTGCCAATTTTCAGTGTCAATATCATAGAGTTATGGGTAGGTAGACTGTTAGGGATAGGGTTAGCGTAACCTTCTAAGGTTACAACTTGTCTCAAATATTGGCAGCGCTGCAAAATATCGACAGCGCCATCTAGTGGTTACTTGCCACAACTGCTGCTGTCACTGGTGGAGAATTTGAAATGGGATAGTATCGATTCAGGGAATATGGAATTCCCTCCTTTCTTGGGAATGTTTATCAATAAACATTATCAAGAATTAATTCACATATTACAAGGGTGAGAACAGACCTTAAAAGGTTTAACTTGATGGACTAAAAACATTTTTTTCAACCTCAATTACTGTTAATAATAAGCCTCTGTAATTAATGATTACATCAATCAGACATATTCTCCCTGCTTATCAAACCCAGTGTTGACTTTTTTTGTAAAAATAGCAATATTCAAAACAATCAACAAACACAAATTGAGATATTTTTTTAAATATCCACCAGTTGTAAATATCTTTTTTTATATCTTTTTAATTCTATCATATTTATGTCCTTTACAGAAACACATTTCAAGAGTCCAGTTGCAGGACTGAAGGTTAGTTATAGAGGTGGATCATAAACATCACATACATTCAATGGATAAGGTCATTGTTACTAGAGTTAAATCATAGCAACTTTTGAACCATTGCTGTGTCCTATTTCATCAGCAGAAACAATGCGCCTCTGTCTCCTCCAGTGAAGGGGCTGACAGAACAAGGTACCTTATACTGCAAAGATAACAGTCCTGATACTGTTACTGTAATAATGCAAATCAAATAATGCAAATATCATGTCCTTACCTAATACAGGATTTCACATGCAGTTTGCATTTTAATAAGCCTGACATTAACCTTATAATATATTTTGTATACACAGCTAATGTTCTTAGAAATATACATTTTGTGGAAATTGGCCAATATTGACCATGACGATGGTTAAGGCATCACTGAAATATATTTAATGAATGCTCTTGATAACAGTCAACATGCTCATATATGATATATACAGTTGAGCTCAAAAGTTTGCATACCCTTGGTGAATTGGTAATATATGTACCATTTTTAAAGAAAAAATGAGTGAGCAGCAAAACACATTTCTTTTTTTTCTTATGGGATTCATATTCAACTGTAGGTTATAACAGAATGGCACAATCATAAAACAAAACATGGCAACAAAGAAAGTAAATTAAATGACCCTGATCAATCCTTAGTTCTTAATACATTCTCAATGACAGCGGGCAGTCTTCTGTAATAGTGGTCTATGAGCCCCCTAATTCTTGCAGGTGGTTTAGCTGCCCATTCGTCTTGGCAAAATGCCTCCTGGTCATGCAAAGTCTTTGGTCGTCTTCCATGAATCGCACGTTTGAGATCTCCCCAGAGTGGCTCGATGATATTAAGGTCAGGAGACTGTGATGTCCACTCCACAACCGTCACCTTTTTCTGCTGTAATCACTGGAGGGTCAACTTGGCCTTATGCTTATGGTCATTGTCATGCTGGAAAGTCCAAGAGAGTCCCATGCGCAGCTTTTGTGCAGAAGAAAGTAAATTGTCTGCCAGTATTTTCTGATAACATGCTGCATTTATCTTGCCACCAATTGTCACAAGATTCCCCGTGCCTTTAGAGCTAAACCCCCCCCCCACCACCCCAAAAAAGATCAGTGAGTCCCTGCCATGCTTCACAGTGGGGATGGTATTCTTTTCACTAAAGGCCTTGTTTACCCCTCTACAAACATAGTGCTTATGGTTGTGACCATAAAGCTCTATTTTGGTCTCGTCACTCCCAATTAGTGTGTTGCAGAAGCTGTGCGCCTTGTCAAGATGTTGTCGGGCATATTGTAACGTGGCTTTTTTTGTGGCATTGGCACAGTAAAGTCTTCTTTCTGGCAACTCGACCATGCAGCTCATTTCTGTTCAAGTATCGTAGTATTGTGCTCCTTGAAACAACCACACCGTCTTTTTCCAGAGCAGCCTGTATTTCCCCTGAGGTTACCTGTGGGATTTTCTTTGTATTCCAAACAATTCTTCTGGCAGTTGTGGCTGAAATCTTTCTTGGTCTACCTGACCTTGGCTTGGTTTCAAGAGATCCCTAAATTTTACACTTATTAATAAGTGATTGAACAGTGCTGACTGGCATTTTCAAGGCTTTGGATATCTTTTTATATTCTTTTCCATCTTTAAGAAGTTCCAGTACTTTGTTATGCCGGTCTTTTGATAGTTATTTTCTGCTCCCCATGGCTCAGTATCTAGCCTACTCAGTGCATCCACGTGAGAGCTAATACAATCATTGACTATATATACACAGACACTAATGGCAATTTGAAAAATCGCAGGTGTGGGAAATTAACCTTTTAATTGCCATTCTAAACTGTGTATGTCACCTTGTGTGTCTGTAACAGGGCCAAACATTCAAGGGTATGTAAACTTTTGATCAGGGCCACATAACACATGCAAAGCCAACTAAATTTCATATTTTCTTTAAAATGCTTTTATTTTCATGGCTTACGTAGCTGATAATATTGATAATTTGATGCATATTTACAAACAAATTGAAATTGTTTTAACAAAATTAGAGAGGTTTAGGGGTTAAACATCTCTTCTATGCCATGAACACAAACACATGCAGATACACTGATACTGCTCCTGCAACCCAATCTGCTCCCCCTCCCCTGGGCTCACACAGGGGCCCCAGCTGGCAGCCTGGCTATCGACCGGCCACGATATGGTCCCACTGGACTAGGACAGTGCGGATGGGCTTGCAAACACTGGCTTATTGCAGGATCACAACAAAATGAGTCAGAGGAGGCCGTGCATCGTCAGGGACCCCTGCAAGAGGCAATTATTTGAATATAGGAATAAATCATCTATAATTGGGAGGAAGCCGGTCACGTGTGGTCATGTTATTCACTTGGGAGCAGTATAAATAATGCACCAATATGCAAACATCTGATCTCCACGTAAACCTCCTTTTAAATATATATATATATATATATATATATATATATATATATATATATAATGGATTAATAATGAGTATTGCATTATAATATACACATAATATTGTGGGCATAACAGATATTATTGTTATTGTATCACCTAGATGGTGATTTGATTAATTTCCTCAATATATGATTTATTTTACAATATCCTGGTGAATGGAGGGCTCTGAGTCAATTTAAATTACTCCTTATGAGAAATGTGGTACTTGTTGTTTTCGCCACTTGTTCTGGAACCCAATAAACATAAACGGTGTGTGTTGGAATTTTGAGCGGGTAGTACGTTTTTTTTCAAACATATTTTAGACATTCAAACACAAAACTACTATTTATCGATCACAAATAATAGTTGTCAAACTACGAATCGTCATCACGCTTTGCGAGCTTGGAAGTACTGCGTCCCTCGCGAAGGTGGAGGCTCCAACGTCGGCTGCAATGAGCCAAAGGCTAATTGCAGGCTGCAAATGAGGGGCCACATTTGCGGAGGTGGAGGCTCTACGGTGCCTCAGAAGCGCAAAAATATGAACCGCGGCTCTTACAACGCAAAATTTACGGACTTAGGCAAAAAAAATATGAGACATTTTTTGACTGGCAATTCGCTAGTATTATATATATAGTTGTGGATCTTGTGCTTGACTTAGGCTGGATGAGTGACGAAGGCGCTCATTTGCGAAGCAAGCTGTGTACAGCACAGGACTTGGGCTGGATGAGCGCTTATTGCTACCAGCGGAGCCATCACACATGCGAGCCTCGCAATGCAGCCCCGCAGCACTTAGGCTGCAATGTGAGGGGCGCAACCATAAAAATGAACAAATATAGTAATACACACACAGCACAGGGGGAAGCCTGGGAGTGAGGTTACAAGAGATTTGGAGTATTATTTGGCTAAATGAGAAAACGATGAGCGCCGAGCTGCTCAGAGGAGCAAAAGCCTCACATTGTGTGGCAAACAGCATTGCCAGCCTTACAATTTTGGCGGGCAAGGTCCTAATATATATATATATATATATATATATATATATATATATATATATATATAAAATGCTCTGTAATAGCATACTTTTTAATAACAATAAACAGTACAAACCAGATAACCTTACTTTGTTTATTAGTTCAATATGATGATTAGTGGACACAGTGAACATTTTATGGAGATACAGTATATATATATAATGACATATTTGCATAAATACATATATATTATTCTAGTTGTCGCACAGAGTCACGTTGTAATTGGTTGATTTGGATCCTGTTTGGTCTCCTCATGTGGCCCCCAGCGTGTTCTCCACACAATACAGCCCCTTATATCTCGCCACAACTAGCAAATCATTGTCACTATTACCCAATAATCCACCTCATGATGTCACCATATTTGCTACCAATGGCTAAAACCACTGTGTGTCCCTTTAAATGACCGTAAAGCAAAACCTCATATGTTTGTGTGCAGCATACACGTAGGTACAATCTTTATTTTAGTACCCTCCTTCTATCTAGAGGAAGGATACGTACTTGTCTTTCATACTTCCTGCTGGCTTGGAGACTGAGTGGGTGTGTCCTGTTCATTTGTATGACCTATCCAACAGTGTAAAGAGGTGAAGGAAAGAGCGAGGGAGATTAGTTGACTGATTGGTAGATTCAGATAAGATAGGCCTAGTAAAGGCTGTTGGCTGGTATACTGGCATGCCATTCTTGTTTGCCCGTTTAAGCTGCCAGTCAGCCTTTCAGACCCACCCACAGAAAGAGTCTAATCTTTTCTTAAGGAGCGATGATTGTCATTAATTACTGATAAACCAGAGGATTTGGGTCCATTGTCTTCTACTTTAAAATGTAGTATTTAAAACTTGTGTTTCATGTCCTTTTCATACATTAAAAGTTGTGTTTTTTTTTTATTTATATTGTTGCCCACTATAACAGTACATTGTAACCATAGGGCCCCAGCATTATCCTTCCTCGACTGGCCATTCACAAGTAAAAAAGAACTACAACGTCCGGTGTGCTTTGTGTTGCGCATGCGCAGTATGGACATTGTCATTGTAATATACCAGGAGTTATAGCTGCAACTAAAATTATATTGTGTTCCAATTAAATATCAACCCTCCCCTCTTATCACAATAGTTTCATCCACTACCCTGCAATGCAATTGAGCTATTGGACTGTACCACTGTATAGATAGGGGGGTCTGGTATATTCGAGGCGGACTCCCTCTTGCTCCGCAATGTATACGGTTTCATATTTTGGTATCATAACAATGTTTGGTATGTGAGCTCCCTCCGTTGCTTAGTGCAGTGTTCGCTCCCGAACGTCGTTTCCTCCTCCGCTTCGTTTATGGTATAGTCCAGTCAACTTCCGGTGTGCTGGTTCCAGTTCCGGTTTTTTTGTGCGGGTTGTGAGGGCCGTGGCTGCTTAGCGGGGCCGGGGAGAAAGCAAAGGATACACCGGGGACACAAGCCTGAGATCGGGAGAAAGTGCACCAAGGAAATCCCGGGGGCGGGGAGGAGGGGGAGACCGCAGAAACTAAGGAGCCTGAGGGAGAGACCGAGGACCAGGCCTGAAACTCACACATACACAGGGGCCGGGGACATGCGCGGCCTGTGAGATCCATCTGGATCCGCACACAGCCCTCTGATGGCCGCGGACCAGGACAAGCTGGACGGACTAACACTGCCGGGACGCAGAGCCAAAGCCGGTGAGTGGGGCAGGAGGGATAGAGGGGGTGTGGAGGGGATAAGAGAGTGTGAGGGAGAAATGGGATGTAAACAAAGGGAGAGAGAGAAGAAATGGAGAGAGAGAGAGAAGAAATGGAGAGAGAGAAGAAATGGAGAGAGAGAGAGAAGAAATGGGGAGAGAGAGAAAAGAAATGGGGAGAGAGAGAGAAGAAATGGAGAGCGAGAGAGAGAAGAAATGGAGAGCGAGAGAGAGAAGAAATGGAGAGCGAGAGAGAGAAGAAATGGAGAGCGAGAGAGAGAAGAAATGGAGAGCGAGAGAAGAAATGGAGAGCGAGAGAGAGAAGAAATGGAGAGAGAGAGAGAAGAAATGGAGAGAGAGAGAGAGAAGAAATGGAGAGAGAGAGAGAGAAGAAATGGAGAGCGAGAGAGAGAAGAAATGGAGAGCGAGAGAGAGAAGAAATGGAGAGCGAGAGAGAGAAGAAATGGAGAGCGAGAGAGAAGAAATGGAGAGAGAGAGAGAAGAAATGGAGAGAGAGAGATAAGAAATGGAGAGAGAGAGAGAAGAAATGGAGAGAGAGAGAGAGAAGAAATGGAGAGAGAGAGAGAGAAGAAATGGAGAGAGAGAAGAAATGGAGAGAGAGAAGAAATGGAGAGAGAGAAGAAATGGAGAGAGAGAGAGAAAAAATGGAGAGCGAGAGAGAAGAAATGGAGAGCGAGAGAGAGAAGAAATGGAGAGCGAGAGAGAGAAGAAATGGAGAGCGAGAGAGAGAAGAAATGGAGAGAGAGAGAGAGAAGAAATGGAGAGAGAGAGAGAAGAAATGGAGAGAGAGAGAGAAGAAATGGGGAGAGAGAGAGAAGAAATGGAGAGCGAGAGAGAGAAGAAATGGAGAGCGAGAGAGAGAAGAAATGGAGAGCGAGAGAGAGAAGAAATGGAGAGCGAGAGAGAAGAAATGGAGAGAGAGAGAAGAAATGGAGAGAGAGAGAAGAAATGGAGAGAGAGAGAAGAAATGGAGAGAGAGAAGAAATGGAGAGAGAGAAGAAATGGAGAGAGAGAAGAAATGGAGAGAGAGAAGAAATGGAGAGAGAGAAGAAATGGAGAGAGAGAAGAAATGGAGAGAGAGAAGAAATGGAGAGAGATGAAGAAAGAAATGGAGAGAGAGAAGAAATGGAGGAGAGAAGAAATGGAGAGAGAGAAGAAATGGAGAGAGAGAAGAAATGGAGAGAGAGAAGAAATGAGAGAGAGAAGAAATGGAGAGAGAGAGAGAGAAGAAATGGAGAGAGAGAGAGAGAAGAAGAAATGGAGAGAGAGAGAGAAAGAAGAAATGGAGAGAGAGAGAGAAAGAAGAAATGGAGAGAGAGAGAGAAAGAAGAAATGGAGAGAGAGAGAGAAAGAAGAAATGGAGAGAGAGAGAGAAAGAAGAAATGGAGAGAGAGAGAGAAAGAAGAAATGGAGAGAGAGAGAGAAAGAAGAAATGGAGAGAGAGAGAGAAAGAAGAAATGGAGAGAGAGAGAGAAAGAAGAAATGAGAGAGAAGAAGAGAGAAAGATAGAAATGGAGAGAGAGAGAGAAAGAAGAAAATGGTGAGAGAGAGAGAGAAGAAGATATGGAGAGAGAGAGAGAGAAAGAAGAAATGGAGAGAGAGAGAGAAAGAAGAAATGGAGAGAGAGAGAGAAAGAAGAAATGGAGAGAGAGAGAGAGAAAGAAGAAATGGAGAGAGAGAGAGAAAGAAGAAATGGAGAGAGAGAGAGAGAAAGAAGAAATGGAGAGAGAGAGAGAAAGAAGAAATGGAGAGAGAGAGAGAGAAAGAAGAAATGGAGAGAGAGAGAGAGAAGAAGAAATGGAGAGAGAGAGAGAGAAAGAAGAAATGGAGAGAGAGAGAGAAAGAAGAAATGGAGAGAGAGAGAGAGAAAGAAGAAATGGAGAGAGAGAGAGAGAGAAAGAAGAAATGGAGAGAGAGAGAGAGAAAGAAGAAATGGAGAGAGAGAGAGAGAAAGAAGAAATGGAGAGAGAGAGAGAGAAAGAAGAAATGGAGAGAGAGAGAGAGAAAGAAGAAATGGAGAGAGAGAGAGAGAAAGAAGAAATGGAGAGAGAGAGAGAGAAAGAAGAAATGGAGAGAGAGAGAGAGAAAGAAGAAATGGAGAGAGAGAGAGAGAAAGAAGAAATGGAGAGAGAGAGAGAGAAAGAAGAAATGGAGAGAGAGAGAGAGAAAGAAGAAATGGTAGAGAGAGAGAGAAGAAGAAATGGAGAGAGAGAGAGAGAAAGAAGAAATGGAGAGAGAGAGAGAGAAAGAAGAAATGGAGAGAGAGAGAGAGAAAGAAGAAATGGAGAGAGAGAGAGAGAAAGAAGAAATGGAGAGAGAGAGAGAGAAAGAAGAAATGGAGAGAGAGAGAGAGAAAGAAGAAATGGAGAGAGAGAGAGAGAAAGAAGAAATGGAGAGAGAGAGAGGAGAAGAAGAAATGGAGAGAGAGAGAGAGAAAGAAGAATGGAGAGAGAGAGTGAAGAGAAATGGAGAGAGAGAGAGAGAAAGAAGAAATGGAGAGAGGAGAGAGAGAAAGAAGAAATGGAGAGAGAGAGAGAGAGAAAGAAGAAATGGAGAGAGAGAGAGAGAAAGAAGAAATGGAGAGAGAGAGAGAGAAAGAAGAAATGGAGAGAGAGAGAGAGAAAGAAGAAATGGAGAGAGAGAGAGAGAGAGAAATGGAGAGAGAGAAGAGAAAGAAGAAATGGAGATGGAGAGAGAGAGAGAAAGAAGAAATGAGATAGAGAGATGAGAGAGAGAGAAAGAAAGAAATGGAGAGGAGAGAGAAGAGAGAAAGAAGTAATGGAAGAGAGAGAGAGAGAGAAAGAAGGAAATGGAGAGAGAGAGAGAGAGAAAGAAGAAATGGAGAGAGAGAGAGAGAAAGAAGAAATGGAGAGAGAGAGAGAGAAAGAAGAAATGGAGAGAGAGAGAGAGAAAGAAGAAATGGAGGAGAGAGAGAGAGAAAGAGAATGGAGCGAGAGAGAGAGAGAAAGAAAGAAATGGAGGAGAGAGAGAGAGAAAGAAGAAATGGAGAGAGAGAGAGAGAAAGAAGAAATGGAGAGAGAGAGAGAGAAAGAAGAAATGGAGAGAGAGAGAGAGAAATGGAGAGAGAGAGAGAGAAAGAAGAAATGGAGAGAGAGAGAGAGAGAAAGAAGAAATGGAGAGAGAGAGAGAGAGAAAGAAGAAATGGAGAGAGAGAGAGAGAGAAAGAAGAAATGGAGAGAGAGAGAGAGAGAAAGAAGAAATGGAGAGAGAGAGAGAGAAATGGAGAGAGAGAGAGAGAAAGAAGAAATGGAGAGAGAGAGAGAGAGAAAGAAGAAATGGAGAGAGAGAGAGAGAGAAAGAAGAAATGGAGAGAGAGAGAGAGAGAAAGAAGAAATGGAGAGAGAGAGAGAGAGAAAGAAGAAATGGAGAGAGAGAGAGAGAAAGAAGAAATGGAGAGAGAGAGAGAGAAAGAAGAAATGGAGAGAGAGAGAGAGAAAGAAGAAATGGAGAGAGAGAGAGAGAGAGAGAAGAAATGGAGGGAGAGAGGGGGGAAACGAAGAGAGAGGGGGGAAACGAAGAGAGAGGGGGGAAACGAAGGGAGAGAGGGGGGAAACGAAGGGAGAGAGCGAGAGAGGGGAAACGGAAGAGAGCGAGAGAGGGGAAACGGAAGAGAGCGAGAGAGAGAGGGGAAACGGAAGAGAGAGAGAGAGAGAAGGGAAACGGAAGAGAGAGAGAGAGAGAAGGGAAACGGAAGAGAGAGAGAGAGAGAAGGGAAACGGAAGAGAGAGAGAGAGAGAAGGGAAACGGAAGAGAGAGAGAGAGAGAAGGGAAACGGAAGAGAGAGAGAGAGAGAGAAGGGAAATGGAAGAGAGAGAGAAGGGAAATGGAAGAGAGAGAGAAGGGAAATGGAAGAGAGAGAAGAAGAGAGAGGAGCAGGGGGGGAGAGAGGCGAGAGCGGGAGAATGGAGGGGGGAGGTGGAGAGCAGTCAGCGGAAGAAGGGGAAAAGTGGCGAGCAGTGAATGGGAGAGGGCGCAGGAGGTGGAGAAGGTGGATCAATGAGGAGTGGTCAGAAGACCATGAAGGAGCAAGAAGTTTGTTTAAAAGTGCTGTTTGACGAGGGGTTAGATTAGTGAGGGGCAGCCAAAGGATTGTGAAAGGGTAAGACATTTGGTATAAAAAAAAAAGGGGGGGGGGGGGGTGTTAGGACAAAGATTGGCAAATACCGCAGACAGGCAGCCACCAATCCTAAAATATTACTGCTGACTACAAATGTGTTCATATTATACATTTATTTCTATATATAATCAATTGCCTGGCTCCTAACTAACCTGCTGGCTCCTAAATTTATCAAATCCTTTTTGGGACATAGTGATGGAACATGATGATGGAATAAAAACAATCTCAAGTCAGCCAGGGAGAGTCAGGAGGGAGTGGAGGAGCAAGAGGATCGGTCAAGGTGGAAGAGCCAAGAGATGGTGGCCGGGAAAGAGTGGTAGTTTGAGTGGATGGGTTAATGGGAAAGAGTCAAGTGATGGTGGGTCAACAAGGATTCAGATGAGAGTGGGGGCAACAAGAGCATTGGTCAAGATGCAGGAGTTACAAAAGAGTGGTAGTGTGAGAGAAGTCAAGACTGGAGAGATTAATGGTAGCAGCAGTACAAGATAATGGGAGAACCAAGGGAAAGTGACAGAGGAAGTATAGTGGGGAGGAGTCCAATAATGGAAGAACAGGCCGAGCAAGATGAGATAGAGATTTGAGAGAAAGATATTTGGCTAGCGGTAAGAGAGCTAGGAGAGCATGGTGTGGAGCAAGAGAATGGACCATTGAATTGGTGCCAGATGAGAATGGATAATGAGGATGGGACAATGGAGAAGACCGATAGTGTGAAGAATGGGCTGGAGGGTCAGGAAAGAGTGTGTGGGAAAGCTTGGGTCAAGGGGTGAGTCCGGAGAGAGTGATCGCGCAAAAGTAAGGAGTGAAAGAATTTGTCTGGTACTGTATTGTTATTTGCAAGTCTTCTCCATGTGACCATCATGGTGGAAATTCTCTGGTAGACCCCAATCCTCATAACCTCTCCCTCCTTTTCTAGGCATGCAAATGAAGAGCCCTGAAAAGAAAAGGCGCAAGTCAAACACTCAGGTATGGAGAAAAGGGGGTTGGGAAGAATCACAGCGGAAAAAAAAGGGACCGATGAATGCCCAGTATAAGGTTGGGACCCTCCTCTATCTCCTCCATGTCTAGGCTAATCATTCTTTACAGATTGTTCTAATTGTACTCCCAACAGGAAGTTAGGGACTGATCTCAACATATAGAGGACAGCACATTAATTACAGAGTATCCCGAACCGTACCAAAAATGGGGGATTCCAATATAACAAACTTTATTAGATATTTTTTTAAATCAAAAAAATGTGTGTGTGCGTATATATGTGTGTGTGTGTATATATATTTATATATTTATATATATATATATATATATATATATATATACATACATACATACACACTAGCGACTTACCCGTCAAAAAATGACGGCAATAAGATTGTAAGGGCGGTACATTTTGTTGGTGTTCCAAGATGCTTCAGCGCTCATTGCAAGGCTCGCTCGCGCTCACTGCAAGGTTGTTGATTGTTTGTGTGCTATGAGCATTGTTTTTTTTTGGCTAATGCTAATGAAATAATGAATAAAATAATACATGAATATACTTTACCTATTTTGAAGTAATATATGCAGGAAGCATTGTGCAGAAGAGCTGGCAATCTGTGTTCATGGTGCTGCAGCATACAATGTGTGTTTTGAGTGCTGTGCAGCTGCCATGTAAGTGTCAGTAATGTGTGCAGTGTGTAGTGTAATAGTGTGCGTGGGCGAGCCAAATACGTTAGGGTAGCTGTGTACTTCCGGATTGTGTAAGTTAGTGTTGTAAAATGGCGCCTAATGTGTGGTACGCGGCTGTGGCTGATTTGGCGTCCTTGTTCTTGGATCGCGTCTGTCTTTTTCGAAAAATCCGTAGGTGTTTGGTGGTGTTTTGCGTCTTTAGAGTCCTGTAGCCTCGTTTTCTTCGGCGGCCATTTTTTCTCTCGCTTAGGGGATTTTCGGGTGGCTAAACTCTTGTATTTCGAGTGAAATTGAGGTGTAACTTCAGTTTTCGAGGTCCTGGGTGCCCCCCCTTACTGTAGGTAAGCTTTTTATGTATTTGTTGTGTGTATTTATTGTGTTTTTAATGTTTTCATGTGCGCGGGTTTCGGGTGGTAAGGTCATATTTTTGCGAGGTCGTAATGTTTTTTTTTTCTAAGTTCCGCATCTCGTATTTATTTCTCGTGAGTCCATAAATTTAGCGAGGTTGCTGGCAAGGAGCGCCTTCGGCATATATATGAAGCCATTTTTTGAAAATGGACATAGATTGAAGAGCGAGGCATTTGTGGGCACATTTGCATGTCCCAGCTCAGCTTCCCAGAATGTAGTGTAATAACTGTTTTTCTCGGAATTCTAAGCTGGAAGCAGTTTTTTAACTTGTTTTAGACATTCAAATGTGAGCACAGATGTACTATATATTTACTGTACGGTGGAGGCCTCTGTCCCTCTTTTGCCCACTATATCACTTATAATAGTTGTCTGAGAGTGGTCGTCACGCTTGCAGGCCTTGCGTGACAACTGGCGCTTGCAACTTCCTCCCTCCTTTCCCTCATTCTCCTCCTCCCTTTCCTCTCTCTTCTTATTTTGTCCGATGACCTCCTGCTGCTCTTCTCTCCCCAGCGGCATGTCTTCTTGCTGGGGCTGGAACAGGCATATGCTAATGACGTGATACGCATGTGTCGTCACGTCATTAGCATATGCTTGTTCCAGCCACAGCAAGAAGATGCGCTGCTGGGGAGAGAAGAGCAGCAGGAGGGATACGGAGGTTAGTGGAGAGGGGGAAAGGTGACACATGAGAGGGGGAGAGACACAGGTGCTCATTGCGAGGCAGGAAAGTGGCGGGCTGGCCAAGGCCTGCAATGAGTGGCAAAGCCGCTTATTGTGGGGGGGCTCACGATGATCGACAAAGACGCTCATCGCCAGGCCTGTAAAGTAGACGGTGGGAGAGGCTTGCAATAAGCGCCAAAGGCGCTCATCGCGAGGCCCCCAAGTTAGAGGGGGGAGGGCCTTGCATTGTGTGGCAAACAGCATTGCCAGCCTAAAAATTTTATTGCTGTCATTTTTGACTGGCAAGTCGCTAGTATTAAATGATTGTTGTGGTGAACTACTTTCTCATAAAGTCCGCTCCATGCTGGCTGCAAGCTTGAAACAGCTGTACATGGATAGGATACTCAGCTTGTGTAAAATCCAGCCTTGGCTTTGGATTAAAGCTGTGTAATACAGCAGGCATAAGCTTAAAGGAAGCCATGTTTGAAAATGGCTATAGGTTGAAGAGCGAGGCATTTGTGAGCACATTTGCATGTCCCAGCTCAGCTTCCCAGAATGCAGTGTAATAACCGTTTTTCTCAGAATTTTGGGCTGGAAGTAGGTTTTTTAACTTGTTTTAGACATTCAAATGTGAACACAGATGTACTATTTATTTACAAGATATATATATATATCACATATTATAATTGTCGAACTACGAGACGTCGTCACGCTTTGCGTGGTGCGTATAACTTAGGCGAAGTGAGGCGAGCCGTTAACTAGGAGCACTTAGGCGGCGCTCAACTCCTGCGAGGCGAGCCGTTAACTCACAGCACTTAGGCGATGAGCGTAGCGCGGCATATCCTTAAGGCACTAAAACTCGCAGCTCTTGGGCGATGAATGCCAAAGGCGATCATTGCCTGCGAGGCTCGCAAAGCGAGGTGAGCAGTGGAGACAATGAAACATGTGGGAAACGCTGGGATCGCCTTAGGCTGCAAGCAGTTGACGAATGTGTGACTTAGAGAAAAAAAAATACGAGATAGGAAAAATACGAGGTTAACGGCTGAACCGCGCAAAACAAAAAATACAAAAAAATCATCACACACAGCGCGGGGGAACAGCCAGGACGTCTGGGAGTGAGGTGAAATGTGAATTTAAGTTGATTTTTTACAAGTTTCGGCACTCGAAAATCGGCTAAGCGAGGGGAAAAAAAATGGTGGCACGAAAAAATAAAAATGAGGCTACACAACCCTGAACCGCGAAAAACGCCGCCAACCACGTACACTTTCACCCAGGAACGTGCGAGGTACAAAATACACTATTACAAAGGACGACAAATGCTCGCGGACTGCGTAGCACATAGACAAACAACGCCATTTTACAATCCTAACTTGCCACTGACAACATTACGCATCTACAGTAGCGCTTTACACAAATAAACCAACCGTTTGCCCTCGCGCACGCAGCCTACTTCTAATGCACAGTTGGGACATTCATAAAACTCGCTCCTCGGGCCAGAACCAGTCCCACTGGACATTATATGCTGCAGGACAATAAGGAGATGGTTACCTCTTCAGGCTACTGATTGTTACATATATTAATTAGAAAAATGTAAACTGTATTCATTTATTATTCAATTAAATCATTAATTTATTCTTTAAAGAAATTTAGAGAGGAGCCAAAGGACACGCAAGGAGAGGCACGCAATGAGCGCCAAAGGTCCTTAGAGTATTAAAAGCTTAACATTGCGTGCCAAACAGCATTGCCATCGGCATTTTTTGACGGGCAAGTCACTAGTCATATATATCATCTTTTAAATTAGCTTCATATAAGTAACGCAGGTTCAGAATTACAACAAAACCCTAATGCTCCTAGTCCTGCTATGCCCACGACTACCTAATTCAGCATATAGATGACAAGACTGGAATCTACTACTGTAAGTTAAGCCAGCACGCGTTTCATCACCAACACTTGATCCAAAGGGGTCTTTGATGGTAATAGTCCTTAATGTGTCATTTTATGGTTTTAAAACATTACTAATAAAGTTTGTTATATTTTAATCCCCATTTTTTTTTTGAGGGGGGTGGTAAAATTCTTGACCGATTTCAACAGCAGATCAGTGTTCTTAGTATTTACTGTAAGAGCTAGCGGGAATAATGATCCCTCTGATTACTGCTTACACACACATCACATTAGTCTCCCCATCCTTCCATTGCAGCTCTGATCTCTTCTGATGCGAGATCACATCTGCCAGGCATGGACGTACATACACATTTATTCTATTAAGATTATTCTATATTGTTTTTTTTATAAATTTTCTTGTGTTGTCTCAGATGTATTGTTGTCATGTTCAGTGTCTGTGTGTTGTACATGTTCTGTGGTCCTGTATAGTGTAAAGATATTATGAAGCATCTGATAGAGGAGAATTAGTGCATGAAAACATTTTATTGCATGAAAAAAAAATCCTATATTAAACATTATTAAACTTACATTTTGCAAACTTTAGGGTGTTCACTTGATTTTGAGTAGGAACACCCCTAAAATTCCAAGCTAAATTAGTATAAAATGGTTGTGGACAATTAGACGCAGGTACAGCAGTGTATCTGTTTTCCTCTCACTGCTCAGGAGGCAACCCTGATACCGACAGCTGATTGGCTAGGATACTACTCTGCACAGCTCATTGGCTAGCACAATGTGTCTACAAGGGTGCCTCGGGGGTAGAGCTTACACAAGTAATGTACTTTTACAAATATATAGAATTCCTCAATAACATGATCAATAGCCCAATCAGACGTACACAGGAGATCACACAGACTGACATGTACCTTTTAAGACTCTTATAGGGCATTTCAGTTCCTTTGGCACTCCTCACTTCTCCCTCCCCTGTGTCTTTCTCCTCTGTGTGTCTGCTACATATTTGCGTGTCTCACAATGAGCGCCGTTGCTTGCGTGGTTCGGCTAAGTCTTACTGGCTTCAGGTTCATTTTTACTGGCTTCAGCTAAGTATTACTGGCTTTGGGGTTGTTTTTACAGTTTTCAGCCTCATTTTCATCCAGTTAAAAAATTTTCGCCCCTCACTCGTTCGCTCTCCCTGCTCCCCACCTCTCGCTCGCTCTCACTGCTCCCCCCCTCTTGCTCGCTCTCACTGCTCCCCCCCTCTTGCTCGCTCTCACTGCTCCCCCCCTCTTGCTCGCTCTCACTGCTCCCCCCCTCTTGCTCGCTCTCACTGCTCCCCCCCTCTTGCTCGCTCTCTCTGCTCCCCCTCTCTTGCTCGCTCTCACTGCTCCCCCTCTCTTGCTCGCTCTCCCTGCTCCCCCCCTCTCGCTCGCTCTCCCTGCTCCATCCCTCTCGCTCGCTCTCCCTGCTCCATCCCTCTCGCTCGCTCTCCCTGCTCCATCCCTCTCGCTCGCTCTCCCTGCTCCATCCCTCTCGCTCGCTCTCCCTGCTCCCCCCCTCTCGCTCGCTCTCCCTGCTCCCCCCTCTCCCTGCTCCCCCCCTCTCGCTCGCTCTCCCTGCTCGCCCCCTCTCGCTCGCTCTCCCTGCTCGCCCCCTCTCGCTCGCTCTCCCTGCTCCCCCCCCTCTCTCTCGCTCTCCCTGCTCCCCCCCCTCTCTCTCGCTCTCCCTGCTCCCCCCCTCTCTCTCGCTCTCCCTGCTCCCCCCCTCTCTCTCGCTCTCCCTGCTCCCCCCCTCTCGCTCGCTCTCCCTGCTCCCCCCCTCTCGCTCGCTCTCCCTGCTCCCCCCCCCTCTCGCTCGCTCTCCCTGCTCCCCCCCTCTCGCTCGCTTTCCCTGCTCCCCCCCTCTCGCTCGCTTTCCCTGCTCCCCCCCTCTCGCTCGCTTTCCCTGCTCCCCCCCTCTCGCTCGCTTTCCCTGCTCCCCCCCCTCTCGCTCGCTTTCCCTGCTCCCCCCCTCTCGCTCGCTTTCCCTGCTCCCCCCCTCTCGCTCGCTTTCCCTGCTCCCCCCCTCTCGCTCGCTTTCCCTGCTCCCCCCCTCTCGCTCGCTCTCCCTGCTCCCCCCCCTCTCGCTCGCTCTCCCTGCTCCCCCCCTCTCGCTCGCTCTCCCTGCTCCCCCCCTCTCGCTCGCTCTCCCTGCTCCCCCCCTCTCGCTCGCTCTCCCTGCTCCCCCCCTCTCGCTCGCTCTCCCTGCTCCCCCCCTCTCGCTCGCTCTCCCTGCTCCCCCCCTCTCGCTCGCTCTCCCTGCTCCCCCCCTCTCGCTCGCTCTCCCTGCTCCCCCCCTCTCGCTCGCTCTCCCTGCTCCGCCCCCTCTCGCTCGCTCTCCCTGCTCCGCCCCCTCTCGCTCGCTCTCCCTGCTCCGCCCCCTCTCGCTCGCTCTCCCTGCTCCGCCCCCTCTCGCTCGCTCTCCCTGCTCCCCCCCCCTCTCGCTCGCTCTCCCTGCTCCGCCCCCTCTCGCTCGCTCTCCCTGCTCCGCCCCCTCTCGCTCGCTCTCCCTGCTCCGCCCCCTCTCGCTCGCTCTCCCTGCTCCGCCCCCTCTCGCTCGCTCTCCCTGCTCCGCCCCCTCTCGCTCGCTCTCCCTGCTCCGCCCCCTCTCGCTCGCTCTCCCTGCTCCGCCCCCTCTCGCTCGCTCTCCCTGCTCCGCCCCCTCTCGCTCGCTCTCCCTGCTCCGCCCCCTCTCGCTCGCTCTCCCTGCTCCGCCCCCTCTCGCTCGCTCTCCCTGCTCCGCCCCCTCTCGCTCGCTCTCTCCCTGCTCCGCCCCCTCTCGCTCGCTCTCTCCCTGCTCCGCCCCCTCTCGCTCGCTCTCTCCCTGCTCCGCCCCCTCTCGCTCGCTCTCTCCCTGCTCCGCCCCCTCTCGCTCGCTCTCCCTGCTCCGCCCCCTCTCGCTCGCTCTCCCTGCTCCGCCCCCTCTCGCTCGCTCTCCCTGCTCCGCCCCCTCTCGCTCGCTCTCCCTGCGCCGCCCCCTCTCGCTCGCTCTCCCTGCTCCGCCCCCTCTCGCTCGCTCTCCCTGCTCCGCCCCCTCTCGCTCGCTCTCCCTGCTCCGCCCCCTCTCGCTCTCCCTGCTCCGCCCCCTCTCGCTCGCTCTCCCTGCTCCGCCCCCTCTCGCTCGCTCTCCCTGCTCCGCCCCCCTCTCGCTCGCTCTCCCTGCTCCGCCCCCTCTCGCTCGCTCTCCCTGCTCCGCCCCCTCTCGCTCGCTCTCCCTGCTCCGCCCCCCTCTCGCTCGCTCTCCCTGCTCCGCCCCCTCTCGCTCGCTCTCCCTGCTCCGCCCCCTCTCGCTCGCTCTCCCTGCTCCGCCCCCTCTCGCTCGCTCTCCCTGCTCCGCCCCCTCTCGCTCGCTCTCCCTGCTCCGCCCCCTCTCGCTCGCTCTCCCTGCTCCGCCCCCTCTCGCTCGCTCTCCCTGCTCCGCCCCCTCTCGCTCGCTCTCCCTGCTCCGCCCCCTCTCGCTCGCTCTCCCTGCTCCGCCCCCTCTCGCTCGCTCTCCCTGCTCCGCCCCCTCTCGCTCGCTCTCCCTGCTCCGCCCCCTCTCGCTCGCTCTCCCTGCTCCCCCCCTCTCGCTCGCTCTCCCCGCTCTCGCTCGCTCTCCCCCCTCTCGCTCGCTCTCCCCCCTCTCGCTCGCTCTCCCTGCTCTCCCCCCTCTCGCTCGCTCTCCCTGCTCCGCCCCCTCTCGCTCGCTCTCCCTGCTCCGCCCCCTCTCGCTCGCTCTCCCTGCTCCGCCCCCTCTCGCTCGCTCTCCCTGCTCCGCCCCCTCTCGCTCGCTCTCCCTGCTCCGCCCCCTCTCGCTCGCTCTCCCTGCTCCGCCCCCTCTCGCTCGCTCTCCCTGCTCCCCCCCCTCTCGCTCGCTCTCCCTGCTCCCCCCCCTCTCGCTCGCTCTCCCCCCTCTCGCTCGCTCTCCCCCCTCTCGCTCGCTCTCCCCCCTCTCGCTCGCTCTCCCCCCTCTCGCTCGCTCTCCCCCCTCTCGCTCGCTCTCCCCCCCTCTCGCTCGCTCTCCCCCCTCTCGCTCGCTCTCCCCCCTCTCGCTCGCTCTCCCCCCTCTCGCTCGCTCTCCCCCCTCTCGCTCGCTCTCCCTGCTCTCCCCCCTCTCGCTCGCTCTCCCTGCTCTCCCCCCTCTCGCTCGCTCTCCCTGCTCTCCCCCCGCTCGCTCTCCCTGCTCTCCCCCCGCTCGCTCTCCCTGCTCTCCCCCCTCTCGCTCGCTCTCCCTGCTCTCCCCCTCTCGCTCGCTCTCCCCCCTCTCGCTCGCTCTCCCCCCTCTCGCTCGCTCTCCCCCCCTCTCCGCTCGCTCTCCCCCCTCTCCGCTCGCTCTCCCCCCCTCTCGCTCGCTCTCCCCCCTCTCGCTCGCTCTCCCCCCCTCTCGCTCGCTCTCCCCCCTCTCGCTCGCTCTCCCCCCTCTCGCTCGCTCTCCCCCCTCTCTGTCTCGCTGGCTCTCTCCGCTCCCTCCCTGTCTCGCTGGCTCTCTCCGCTCCCCCCCCCCCCGCTCTCTCGATGGCTCTCCCTGCCCCCCCCCCCTCTCTCTCGCTGGCTCTCCCTGCTCCCCCCCCCCTCTCTCTCGCTGGCTCTCCCTGCTCCCCCCCCCCTCTCTCTCGCTGGCTCTCCCTGCTCCCCCCCCCCCCTCTCTCGCTGGCTCTCCCTGCTCCCCCCCCCTCTCTCTCGCTGGCTCTCCCTGCTCCCCCCCCCGTCTCTCGCTGGCTCTCCCTGCTCCCCCCCCCCCCCGTCTCTCGCTGGCTCTCCCTGCTCCCCCCCCCCCCCGTCTCTCGCTGGCTCTCCCTGCTCCCCCCCCCCGTCTCTCGCTGGCTCTCCCTGCTCGCCCCCCCCCCCCCACTCTCGCTGGCTCTCCCTGCCCCCCCCCCCTCTCTCGCTGGCTCTCCCTGCTCCCCCCCCCCTCTCTCCCTGCTCCCCCTCTCTTACTCCCAGCCCCTCTCTCCCTGCTCCCCCCCCCATCTCCCTGCTCCTTCACTTTCTCCCCTAATCCCCCCCTCCTTACTCACAGACCAAATACAGACTCTCTACCGAATTATCGAAATATAGAGCTAATTTCATCAAGTACACAAAAAAAGAAGAGAGAAAATGTCTAAGTTTCCTCTTTTGGCCTTCTATTGTTGCTTGATCACTTCTATTGTAGATCAGGCAGTTGATCCATTTGAATAAACATGGAAAAAAATAAGAGAACACAAAAATCTCTAATCTTTATTGTCAAACTGCAGCAACACAGTCTACGCGCTTTGACTATATCGACTTCTTCAGGGCTGCGGTGGTGACATCCAAATAACATTCCATTAAGAGCAACATATTTGCTACAATGTATATAAATAACAATTGGTAAGAACTGATCACATGCTTCTAAGTGTTAGGTTTAATCATTCAAAGTAACCAAAACAGTAAATTAATACTAAAAATAAACATAAAAAAAATAATAATTATTATTTAAAAGATTACTCTCAGGTATAAGCTTGATTTTTATCTCTCTTTTTCAATAAAAAAAATCTATATGGACAAAACTGGGAAATGCATAATATTACTATAAACTATTTAAATACTTATAATAATTATTAATCCTACATATGTAAATATATATATATATATATATATATATATATATATATATATATATATATATTTCATAGAAATAAATCAATACACATATATACATGTGATTAATGTGAATACAAATATGGATATCTTTGATATAAATACAATTATGTGAACCAATAAAATCAAATTAAATTCAAAAGACAAATGTATTTGAAATGGAGACACCAGCTGGGTTTGAGGGGCCGGGAGGGGAGTATATATAGTAATATATGTACTGTAATTAATATTATAGGCTCCAGGGCTCTCATTACATACAGCATTGCATCCAGTCTGAAACCTGGAAGAGTTAACACATTAATACCCAGTTAGTTTCCTCTGATTATCTGTATATTCCCAACTGGAATGTGAGCTGCTGCTGAATGCACAAATAGAGGTGACAGCTGCCTATCAGTACTATATATAACAGTTATATTTATTTCTAACACAAGCAATTCAGCAGAATGAGTCTCTCTTTATTTATACATTACTGTAAAAGGCTACAGCGATGGGACAGATGTAATTGTCTTATTCTTTTTTTTGAGATTTAAAAAGTTGATCTTTTGTGAGAGAACTTCTGATCTTTAGCCAGACGCACTTTCCATTGTTTACAAACTTTTTTGCTATGGTGGCCGAGTGTACTGGCACTTCCTTGCAGCTGCCTCATTGCTGCACAGTGCAGTAGTTGAAATACACTCTGATTGTGCTGCAAGGAGGTGAAAGTATACTCTGCAAGGACTCCACAAGGATTTAAAGACTGGGTGCATGCTGTTTTTAGTATTGATTTGCATATACACATACATATATATATATATATATATATATATATATATATATATATATATATATATATATATATATATACATATAGTACAACATCAGTTAGCTTATAGTGGACAAACGAATTCCTAGAAATAGTTTTGCACTGCACTTTAGGAAACTGGGTGGGGACATGGAAATGATATCCGAATGCTTTTTCACTCTTTAATCAAATACCACTTTATACACAGCTCATTTTAGGCATATGCTCACTGTATTACACAGCTTCAAAGCCTATCCTAGGATGGATTATATATAAGTTATGAGTATACCCACAGACAGCACTGTTTTGATCTTAAATGGATCTCATTAGTGTGAGGCCGGTACCTACTCGTTCTTTACTTTTTGTGAGAAGGCGGTGTAGCTTATGGTGGGCAAAATAGCGAGTCTGTTAATATAGTGCTTTACTTGTATGTGGTTTAGCAGCAGTCCCACTAAACTATCTCTCTCCCTTCTCCCCATTCAAATTTCCTCTCTTTCCTCTACAGTGAATTTTAAGTTAATATATATAGAGATCTTTTGATGGCTCAGTTTATAAGTCCCTATTTATTTATACCATGTCCTCTCTCCTCTCCCTCCTTACAATATGTGTCTGCAGTTGTGGTCGTAGTCTGTAAGTGGTGCTGTTTGACTGAATTGGCTAAACTTTTATGGGGAACAAAACCAGGACAAATGACACAATGCCCTCAAACCCTCCAGAAACCATAGGTTTTCTATTCCCTTTTCATGCATTGGAGCCTGCTCCATCCATACGTTGCTGACTTTATAGAATAACACCATAATTTAGAGTGCCATCAAAGTTTGTGTTATTAGATTGCCAGGTAAAGTGTTAAAAATAAAGATGCATTTTAGATTGTTAAAGTGACTCCTTAAAGGTCTCGGTTATTGCAAAATAAATAAGTACACATATAAATAAACATGATTACAATTTATTGATAGTAAAAGGCTTGAGTGGACGTGTTAGATAATTAAGATTGGAAGTTTTAAACATTAATTCTATAAAAATAAAAAAAACTCCCATCGCATAACGAGTTACTCTGGGACATTTTGTTGTCTCTCTTTAATTTTACTAGATTTTTTTTTTAATGTCGGGTAGACAGACATGCCTTATCCTTTATAGATGACATCCTTTTGTTGATCTTTTCATTTGTTTATATTTCTTTCAGGGTCCTGCTTACTCTCATCTTTCAGAGTTTGCCCCTCCGCCGACCCCAATGGTCGATCACTTGGTGGCCTCCAATCCATTTGAAGATGATTTTGGGGCCCCTAAGATCAGTGCTTCTGCTTCTCCCTTCCTGAACAACCCAGTGCCATTTGGAAACTTCCGTATGCAGGGTGCTATGCCTCACCAGGTGCCACCTGGATACCCAGGAGGTCCCCAACCCATGAGAAGACAGCCACCTCCCTTCCCTTCCAACCAGATGGGCCCTGGTTTTGGGATGCCGCAAAACCCAAACTATGGACAGCCTGGTAATATTAACTTTTCTAATCAGCCTTTTAACCAGCCCATGGGACAGAGTTTCAGCCCCCCTGCTGGGCAGATGATGCAGGGACCTGTTGGTGGTTTTGGGCCAATGATGTCTCCAACCATGGGTCAACCACCTCGGGGGGACATGGGGCCTGGTCCTGTAATGAATTCCCCTGGTGGCCCACCTTTCTCTCAAAGGTTTGGTTCCCCTGGTCACCCCTTTGGACAACCCACAATGCCTCGGCCAAGCCTTCCTCCAAACACAAGCCCATTTGCTGGGGCGGACCAAAGCTTCCCTCCAGGGGTGGAGGATCATGGCAAAAATATCAACCCTCCCAACAACACTTTTAACCAAGAACAGCATGTGGGATCTCCCTCTGCTGTCAATGGTAATCAGCCAAACTTCACTCCAAACAATGCCCCAAGGGGTAACAGCAGCACTCCAGAAGTAAGCAACATCCCACCACCTAGCAAACCAACAGGGAACTCTGGACACCAGCCTCCCCCAGGACTTGTATATCCCTGTGGCGCCTGCAGGAATGAGGTGAATGACGATCAAGATGCCATCTTGTGTGAGGCCTCTTGCCAAAAGTGGTTCCACCGGGAGTGCACAGGGATGACAGAAAGTGCCTACGGCCTTCTCACCCGAGAGGCCTCCGCTGTATGGGCCTGTGACTACTGCCTAAAAACAAAAGACATCCAGTCTGTCTATATTCGGGAGGCTATGGGGCAGCTAGTAGCGGCCAATGATGGGTGAGGGCATCAAGGCAAGTCAGTGTGGTTACTCAGAGCTTTAACAACTGGTTTCCTCAGAATTAAATAGACAAATGTGACAGGGAGGAGAGGTCATAGGTGGCTTTACCAGCAGGATCCCATGGTACGTTCACAGAAACTGGTACCATAAGGATTGAAAAGATCAAATGATCAATATTGGACCAGCAATCCATCGTTGTAGATCAGCCGTCTCGCTCTGGACAGGGATGTTTGAGGTTGTGCGCCTTCTCACATCCCTCTCACGTCTGAGGATTCTTTCATTTTACAGTCGGAGACAGGACGTTCTTTTTTTTGAACACTTTAATGTCGCACTCTTTTGTACAGAACAACAAAGTCTTTGGCTTGTATGTATTTTTTGATAATGTGTACGATCCCTTGTTTGTCATTCTGACCCTCTGTATTTGAGCTCACTGTTAGTTGTACAGCATCAATTGTGCAGAGCACTGATACTCCATACTAATGTATACCCCCCATCTCTTCTTTTCAGTAGGTTCCAGAATATAATGGTCTTCCTAATGTGGATTATGTTATGTCCCGACTTCCAGCACATTGTGCGGAAACTCATCTATCGTTTTGCCAGGCTAAACTAGAGATCAACCTTGCACATAATTCAAGCATTTGGAAAAACAGAAATTGGAATCAGCCAGATGGAAATCTGTGTAGGTTCAGAGGCAAACATATTCAGATATTAACATCTTGGCAAACTTCAGAATTTGTTACGGTTGATAAAAAAAAAAATGTCTTAAAATCTTAATAAGAAAAAAATGACACAGAATTTTATTTAATTTTATAAATATTCAAAAAATATCTGCTGAATAATTAGTCCTTAATAATTATACAGTCTACTATTGGGGACAAATCTATAAGAGATGCGACGGCCCTTCTTGAGAGACCTTAGACTGTAAAAATAAGTAGATATCTTTTAAAGGGCAACTGGAAAAAAACAGATACAGAGATATCCAAAACCCATCACACTTTAGCCAAACTTGAAACAAACTCCTAGTCCCTGTTGAATCTTCATAGTTGGGTACGAATCCTGGTAGGTTTAGCGCCACACCGGTATCCTTGAACTACCCACTCCCATCCTGGCTAATTTCAAATGAAAGCATAGTCTCACTTTCCCCATGTTGTCCAGACCAACTGTACAGAATTTTCCAGAGACGGTTTGCATACTACCTCATGTAAAAAAACATGCAGACTTGGAACACGAGCCGCCATCACATGTAAATATTGGCTTTTGGGAATCGGCTCTATGCTCTGCCATTCCTCTAATGGTTATCCCCGTCTGAAAACATACAATTAAAATCACATCTGTGAAATGAGCCGCTGCCCGACTTTCCAATAGCTTCATATTGTAAAAGAGCCGTTTATGAAAATGAACATAGCTAGGTGGTTGAAAGAGTGGAAAATGCCGATTCGAGGATAAAAGCACTTTTATTCCAGATCACTAGCTGTACTGGTGAAATAAACTGTGATGTGCTGCCATGTGATTGTGTCCAGATAAAGCAGTGCTCCATCACATACAGCAACCTTCTAGGTGGGATAGCCCAATCCTAACACATTAAAATTGACTTCTTAATCGTGTGTTAATGATTGAGCTGGTAACAGTGATTGCCATACATACATGTTCTTGCTGATGGTGCGGCTATGGTTGTGCGTTTAACATTATCCACACTGTGTAGGGACGCACAGATTGTCCCCAACGTGAGAACCATAGTTTGTTTTTATTTGTTTATTTCCATCTCAATATAAAATTATTTGAAAACATTTTTTTGTTTTTTTTTGGTCTTGGGTCAGTGGGTGGATGGTGGGGTTTGGAACATGGTGTCGTAGTTTTAGGGCAGCCTGAACATCTGTTGTGAAGTTTGAGAAAAATATTAAATACCTTTACTTTCACTTACCGCCAGCATTTTTTTAAATGGCCTTTAAGCTTAGCTGGTGGGCCATATATAAGAAAGCAGGACTGTCCAAATGGTAGATCTTCAAGAGGTGATAGGTACATCCGGGCATCTCACGCTGTACAATACATTTAGCTTATTTTATGCTTTAAATGCACAAAGTATGGGGCGGCGGAGATGGATAGATGAGGTAATTGATGTAATGAACTTGATGGAGATCAGTATGGCGTGGTTTGGTCCATAGAGTAGGGAGAGTTGGATAACAACAAAATGCTTTAAATCAGTGGTCAGCAAGGTCTTTGATCTGTGGTTATCTTCCTGTGCTATTCATACTATTACTGAGATCCAGAACTATTTGAACCTGGTGGTTAAATGAAGTACAATACATTTTTGTTTAGTCACCTATTTCTTTGAGTACATATTAACTGCGGATAATTTCATTGATTATCTATGGATGAATGCAAGTTCTAAGTTTTAGACTTCCCTCATTTCACTTTGCCCAGCATAGAAGGTCTTGGAGGGACCAGCTGCTGAGAACCACATCCCCACAGGGTTAATGCCAGAGTGAATGGGGATATAATGTGTGTCTTCAGAGTTCCAGGTCTCTACTCTGCTCCAAGCAGATATAGCTGCAGCCTGCTGTATTTCTCCAGGCTTGTCAGACAAGCTGCAGCCTATCAGCCCATTGGCAGTTCCTCCCATACTCTAGGAGCAGTCTTAAAACCGGACTGCCCAGGTGCAGCTCATCAATGGAGTGTAAATGTTAACCCCTGCAGTCCTATTAGGGGACGAACACTTTACATAGTCTCTGGCTTAAGTAAATCCCTTGAATAACCCTTTATATATATATATATATATATATATATATATATATATAGTTGTCGTACTGCGAGTTATTGGCCCTCCCAAAGCGAGAGATGCAGTTGCGGAGGTAGAGGCACGCAGGACTTAGGTCAATTCCAAGGGTGGAGATGATCAACTGCTACTGAGCGTGTAGCAGTTTGCCGCTGATCACGAGGTACGCAATACTTTACAACTTTAACGTCCGAAACGCTGAACTTGAAAGACCACCCAAAACGCCAAATGCTTAAAATAAATACCTTGCACACAGCACGTGCAGGGAGCCTGTGAGTGTGGTTGCAAGTTAATTTAAGGCATATTTGCCATTTTTCTGACATAAGCAAGAGAGAAAAATGGTGGCTGAAAACACGTAATCAGATGAAACCGAGGGCGGTAAACACGATCACAAAGCCAGTAACACTTAGCCAAACAACGGCACTCATCGCGAGCCACGCAAAACTGCAGCACACACAGAGGAGAAAGACACAGGGGAGGTAGAGGGTGGAAAGAGACATGGGGGGGGGGGGGGTAAGGAAAAACAAGACACAAAGCACGGAGAGAGGGGGAAACAGACACAGGGGTCAGAGAATGAGCAGAAGCTCGCTGAAGGTGCTCATTGCGGGGCTTGCACTGAGCGCCTAAGGTGAACATTGAGAACCACAAAAGTGCGAGACACGTACAACAGACGGAGGGAGAGGCTTGCAAAAAGCTCCAAAGGCTCTCAGTGCGGGGTTGTAATGAGCGCCGAAGGTACATCATTTACAGGCCTGCAAAGTACACAAGGAAGAGGCTCGCAATGAGCGCCGAAGGTGCTCAGAGTGGTCATAGCCTCGCATTGTGTGGCAAACAGCATTGCCTGGCTTCAAATTTTATTGCCGTAATTTTTTTAGTGGAAAGTCGCCAGTGTGTATATATTTTGGGAAGTCAGCTGCACATTGAAATTTATGAATTGAAAAATAGAAATTGTAATTGAACCCCTTGTCCTACCCCCAAAATCTTTGCATTACTTGAGTCCCACCTCTCCCCCTGGTCCCCTGCAACATGCTGTGTACCCCCTCTATGTGTGATTGAGGGCAGTGTATACACACCGTGCGGCCAGGCATCACTGCCCAGGTATCATCAGCCTAAGCACTGTTCACAGACCCAAGCATCTCCATGACCCCAGGAAGCACCCCTGCTGACTCATACGCCACTTTCAGCCTACATGATAAAATATACACCAGCGGCGGAGCCGCTCCTCTGGCTCTACAGCTACATCTTGGTCGGTTACCTGGCTCCGCTGCTTGTATGTCCTCCACTCCATCACGTCTGACCGGGCCTGTCCGGGGCTACAGAGCGCACATGGCCACTATCCCGGCACATGCTCCACTGTTACAGATATTAGTTTTAATATACAATAATATATATATATATATATATATATATATACACAAACACACGCACTACATTTACATTTAGTTTGTTACTAATTTGAATACAGTACATTTTAAGTGCAGAGACGTTCCTCAAAAATTTAGCTAAAACTCTTAAAGGTATTGTAATGTTTAAAATGCTAGGCCCTCCTCATTCCTGATTTGCCTGATGAACGGCATCTAAGCACTTAAAGGATGACCATGACAATCGGGAAAAACTTGTACAAAAATATAGACAAAAGGATGGGACTTATATATTAATTGCAATTTTTATTTTATTTTAGATATTTTAAAATCGGCGGTCCAATACCAGTTCTAATTCAGAAGGTATAAATATGGGGCCAAAGTGCCCATCAACACTGAGCGTTTTGTATATATTACTGAAGAAGATGGTTCCTCACTGTTTTGAGGATGCTTTTGTATCGGCCTGGCGACCCACCCTAAGAGCAGCCCCCTATCTCACGTGTACCTTCACGTGGATAAATATCTAGTAGTCTATAGGCGCTCATCCCTATGACTTTCGCTTTCGCGAGGGGCCGCATTTGTGGAGGCTCTACGGCGCCTCACACGCGGTTACAAACACCCACACAAGCGGCACTTTACCAAAATACATCTAACACACAATCACTATATAGGGACTTACACACAAAAAAAGAAAGAAACGCGGAACTTACAACAGAAAATTTACGGACTTAGCATAAAAAAATATGACACACGGGACTTAGAAAAAAACAACATTACGAGCTCGCAAAAATACGACCTTAACGCCCGAACCGCGCGCACATGAAAACATTAAAAACACAATAAATACACACAACAAATACAGAAAAAGCTTACCTACAGCAAGGGGGGGGGGGGGGGCACGCAGGATCTCTGCAAGTGAAGTTACACCTCAATTTAAGTCCAAATCCCCAAGTTTAGACACCCGAAAATCCCCTAAGCGAGAGAAAAAATAGCCCCCGAATAAAACAAAAATGAGGCTACAGGACCCTAAACACGCAAAACACCACCAAACACCTACGGAATTTCCAAAAAGCCATACAAGGTACAAGATACACTATTAACAAGGACGCTAAATCATCCACACCTGCCTACCACATACACATTTGCCGCCATTTTACAACACTAACTTCCCCTCGCGCACGCAGCCTATTTACACTGCACACATTGCTGACACTTACACCTCAGCTCCACAACAGTGCAAACCTACATTGTATGCTGGAGGAACATCAAAACAGATTGTTAGCTCTTCAGCACAATGCGTCTTGCATATATTACAAATAGGTAAAGTATATTCATTTATTAATATATGAATTATTTCATTTGCATACAAAAACACATATACACAAAAACAACAAAAAATTACAATAAACACAAAACCCATTCATTGCGTGACTCACAACGAGCGCCAACGCTGCTCATAGCACACAAAGCCTTGCAATAAGCGCAAAAAACACATCACCGCCGACAAAACAATAACAGCAACAAAAAAAATACAACAGCCTCGCAATGAGCGCCGAAGGATCTCGGACCCCCAACAAAATTAAGGTCTCCACCAAACAGCATTACCTGCCTTACAATTTTATTGCCGTCATTTTTTGATGGGCAAGTCGCTAGTCTTCTATAAATGAATACAGCTTAAGATCTCTACAAACTGGTATATGACTCTTAGCAAACTCCATAGTGATGGATTTCCCCAATGGTTGATTTGTGCCGGATCTCCTGGGCTTGTCCTCTGTTTTGGCAAGAGGTCGAAAGGCACATCCAATCCATAACTACAATTCAACTAATACTCTATACTTTTTCTTATTGCCCATCTTCTGAAACACAGGCTTTCTAGTTCTCCTAAATACACCAAGAGTATCGGTTCCATCTTCTTGTACCAAAACCAATCCACCGACCACAGGAGAATACTTCTCCAGGGTATCCTACTGTTGTGCCAAGAGCAAACTGATACACATATCGACACATGGCAAACCGTCTTATCCTCGCACTCCTTTACTCACGTTCCCTCCAGATGTCTTTTTAAAGAGTTGATACTTTTTGTAGGCTTGAGATTGTCCTGTGGTTGGGTGTCTGGAATCGGAGTTGCAGGCCAGAAGCAAAGGATTTCTCTGCTGGGCTGGTTTATAAAACTACACTATGTAATTGCAATCTTGTATGGTTGACTGCCCTCTTCAAGATCACTATGTTGTCGTGGTGAAGGAGCTTGCGTACCTCAATGATGCTGTGAGCTATACCATGTAGGGCCACCCAAGATGGGCAGGTCATAGCAGAGAGGTCACTGGAGAAGGAACTGGCAACTCACTCCAGTATCTTTGCCAAGAAAACCTAATGGATAAGCACAACCAGAGACAATATGATACATGTCCCTGGCATAATGCAGTCCATAGGGTCACAGAAAGTTGAACATGACTGCATGACTAAACAACTGTGCCACCTCAGACAGTCAATCTTGACACACCTCTATAATTCTGAAGTGTTTTGAAGGAACTCAGGTATAAACTTTACATTATATATATATTAGCGACTTGCCCGTCAAAAAATGACGGCAATAAGATTGTAAGGCGTGTAATGGTATTTGGTTGCAACATTAATTTTGTTGGTGTTCCGAGATCCTTCGGCGCTCATTGCGAGCCCTGCGCTGAGCACCTTCGGTGCTCACAGCGAGCCTCGCTCTGAGCGCCTTTGGCACAGTTGACCATCAGCTTCTACTCCACATTCTCTCCTCCCTCGGCATTCGAGACACTGCTCTCTTGTGGTTCTCATCATACATCCAAGAACGATCATTTAGCGTCTCCTTCTCCGGCACATCTTCTTCTCCTCACCCCCTGTCTATTGGCGTACCCCAAGGATCAGTCCTAGGCCCCCTCCTCTTCTCCATCTACACATCCTGACTCGGTACCCTAATAAACTCTTTTGGGTTTCAGTACCATCTCTATGCAGATGACACACAAATCTATCTCTCAGCACCAGATCTATCCCCCTCTCTTCTAGCACACGTCTCCGACTGCCTCTCTAGTATATCCTCTTGGATGTCTGCCCACCATCTAAAACGCAACATGTCTAAGACTTAGCTCTTAATCTTCCCACCCTCTACTACAGCTTCAATTCCTCACATCCCGCTCTCTGTCAACAACGCCATCATAACTCCCACCTCCCAAGCCCGTTGTCTCGGGGTTCTACTGGACCCTGCCCTCTCTTTCATCCCACACATACAGTCTCTAACCAAATCCTGTCTTTTCCATCTAAAAAACATATCCAAAATACGCCATTACCTTACACAAGACACTACTAAGATTCTAATACACTCTCTCATCATTTCTCGTCTTGACTACTGCAACTCACTCCTTGTTGGCCCGCCCATCACTCGCCTCTCCCCACTTCAATCCATAATAAATGCCTCCGCCAGACTCATCTTCAGTACACATCGTTCAGTGTTGGCAGCTCCTCCTTGTCAAACACTTCACTGGCTTCCCTTAGCCTCCAGAATAAAGTTTAAAATCTTGACCCTAACTTACAAAGCCTTCAACAACAGCGCACCCCCATACATCTCTACTCTCATCTCCAAATACTCCCCCACACGCCCTCTTCATTCTGCTAACGACCTTTTTCTTTCTACCACTCTTGTCACCTCCTCTCACTCCCGCCTCCAGGACTTTTCTCGCGCTGCCCCTATTCTCTGTAACTCCTTGCCTCGCTTCACCAGACTATCCCCCTGCCTTAAATCCTTAAAAACTTCAATAAAAACGCACCTCTTTAAAGAAGCCTATAACCTTCCTCCCTAACATGCTCAGCACTACTCTCTCCCTACTATACCACATACAAACTTTAACCTTTAGATTGTAAGTCTGCGAGTTTCAATCCTGCGCAGTGCTTTAGGGAAAGCGCTATGGACACCGGATTCCAAGCTCAAAGACAGGGCCATCCACTCTTTGCAATGTGTGAATCTTGAACTTGTCATTGCCTGTAACTTAACTTATGTATAGCGCTACGGAATATGTTGCCGCGTTACAAATAAACGATAATAATAATAATAATTGTGAGGCTGTTGGTTGTTTGTGTGCCATGAGCAGCGTTGAAAATAATTAATAAATGAATATACTTTTCCTATTTTGGAGTAATACATGCAGGAAGCATTGTGTTGAAGAGCTGGCAATCTGTTTTGATGTTGCTGCAGCATCAGTGCTGTGGAGCTGCTGTGTAAGTGTCATGAATGTGTGCAGTGTGTAGTGTAAATAAGCTGCGTGCGCGAGGAAAATAGCTGTGTACTTCCGCATTGTGTAAGTTACTGTTGAAAAATGTCGCCTAATGTGTGTGGTATGCGGCCGTGGATGATTTTGCGTCCTTGTTTTTGGACCTCGTAAGGCTTTTTCAAAAAATCTCTATGTGTTTTGCGTGTTTAGGGTTCTGTAGCCTCGTTTTCGTTTTTTTCTGCGCCCATTTTTTCTCTCGCTTAGGAGATTTTCGGGTGTTTAAACGCTTGAATTTGTACTTAAATGGAGGTGTAACTTCACTTGCAGAGGTCCTGGGTACCCCATCCCCCCCCCCCCCCCCCTCGCTGGGGGTAAGCTTTTTATGTGTTTGTTCTATGTATTTATTGTGTTTGTAATGTTTTCATGTGCGCAGGTTTCGGGCGCTAAGGTCGTATTTTTGCGAGCTCGTAATGTTTTTTTTTTCTAAGTCCCACGGCTTGTATTTGTGGATGCTACGTCCGTAAAATTTGCGGTCGAGGTGGGAGCCTCCACCTCCGCAAATGCGGCCCCTCGCTTCGCAAGGGTCCGCATTTGCGGGCCTAAAGTCTGCAGTTGCTGGCAAGGAGCGCCTTCGCCGCTCTTTGCCAGCAACTGCGGCCCTCGCTTTGCGAGTCCCGCCGCATTAGCAACAACTTTTGCCAACCCGCACTGCTGACAACTATATACGTTAGACATTCCAATGTGAACATAAATGTATTATCTATTTACTGTACTCAGCATGGCAGAAACTGATCAGTGGCTACATTCTTCAACATGCTCCTTGAGAGATGTCATCAACAGGCTAATTTGAAACACTGCGCTTCACTCTCTGTATATTTATAAGCTGCACGAGCTAGAAAGGGGAGATCCAAAAAGGTACAAATTGTAAGATATAAAGACATATATATATATATATGTATGAAAAATATATGTACTGCATATATATATATATATATATATGCCCAGGTTAATTACCTGGGAGTTGTGGGAGGGACCCTCTCCTCGCCATCCCTTAAAAGCCCGCCTATTCTGGTTATACTTGTGTAGACTTTTCGCATTGCTCTACAGCGCTTTGCCGTGACCCCCTCTGTCATCCTCAGCTCTGTCTACACGTTCCTTTCCCTTCAGCCTGCGCCGCTTTCTGCCCCCTTTTCATTCTTTCCTCTGCCCTTCATTGTTCTCCCTCTCCCTGCTGTCCTTTGGCGTATTCTGCTTCCCTCCCCTCCTGTCTTCCTTGCTTCTCCTCTGTGGCGTTGCTGCGGCCTCCCCGCTCATGTGCAGCCCCACCTTTTCCCCTGGCCTGCCTCGTATCTGCCGCCTTTCCCGGTTCCCCTCTTACCTCCTTCGCCCTCCCGCTGTCGGTGCCCGTTTCCTTGGCCCTTCCTTGTTCTCCCTCTCCCCGCTGTCCTTTGGCATCCTCTGCTTCCCTCCCCTCCTGTCTTCCTTGCCCCTGCCACTCCTCTCTGGGCCTTGTTGCGGCCTCCCCGCTCATGTGCAACTCCCCTGGTCTGCCTCGTATCTGCCGCCTTTCCTGGTTCCCCTCTTACCTCCTACGCCCTCCCGCTGTTGGCACCTGTTTCCTTGGCCCTTCCTCGTTCTCCCCGATGTCCTTTGGCATCCTCTGCTTCCCTCCCCTCCTGTCTTCCTTGCCTCTCCTCTCTGGTCATTGTTGCGGCCTCCCCGCTCATGTGCAGCCGCCCACCTTTCCCCTGGCCTGCCTCGTATCTGCCACCTTTCCCGGCTCCCCTCTTACCTCCTTCGCTCTCCTGCTGTCGATGCCTGTTTCCTTGCTTCCTTCCTTGGCCCTTCTTTTTCTTCTGGCATCTTGTTGAAAGGCAACAGGAACTCCATTCGACTTGCATCCCCATTTCCCAACTGCACTCGCTCACCATCCAACCTTTCGCCTAACGGGGCAGCATGCTGTGATTCGCTCCCATCCACCCAATTCTCCCCTCTGTCCCTCACAACGTGTGGTTTACTCTTTTTCACAATAAAATCACAAACATCTATTGATTGCACTAATCCAAACCTAACTCCAATGCCTCATTGTCATAAGCCCCACGATACATCAATACTATTATCCTAAATGCAGTCTTTCATTTTGCCCATCCCCGTCATAAAAGGGCAGAGAGAAGCTGAGCAGACATAACCCGCCGGCTCCTTGGGCTGTTTGCATAATAAACTTGCCCAAACTAATTTCTTCGAGCCCTTTCCAGCAGGTTTACTAACGTTACAGAGATTGTAGAACGCAAGATCCAATGCAACTAGCCAGTAACACAAGGTGCTAATAGTTTTCCAGAATCCGTGATCATTTCCACACTTACACAGTCACCTGAGCTCCGAAACCGTTACTTACCTTCCCTCTACTACTCTCACTCCTCCCTCCTTACAAGATCATACCCTCGATTAACCACTCTCTTCTCATGAAGGATCCAACTCTCCCATGCAAAATCTCTCTCAGGTGAAGATGTCTTGCTCTCAAATACGTAACTCTCCCATGCTCTCTCGTCACCCATTACCACCCGGGATCTAGTTTCCATTCCCCATACTCTTCCTTCCACATTCAATTCTCACGCCCCTTCTCTTCGGCCTCTATGAGAACGTTCTTCGTTCTATTCTTTCTCATGGACGGACCCTTCGGCTCTTGTCAACCCCATTCACGTTCCCATGATTCTGCGAGGATCTTGCTCTTCGCCTCTCTCAGGCCTACTTACCCTTCCAAGTTCTCATTTTAACCTCCAGTTTATGCCATATCACTCTCTCCAATCTCTACTCATATATCCCTACCTCAGAAGATATACCACTCACTTTTCACCACCCAAACTATGCAGAAGTCTCGCTCATCATCCACACCCTCATGTCTCGCACTAACGATATCCCACCCTTTCTTTCATCCTTTTGTTGTTTTCCCTCACGGAAAGTTCTCCCTCCTCAAACCTTCATATTTACATTTGAATGTCAAATCGCTCTCGCTCAGCATCCAAACACCAAGTCACTCTCATACATTCCTCATCCACGCAAATATCAAGTCACTCTCATACATCATTTGTTTACTTAAACACTCAAGTCGCCATCGACTTCATCAGTTCATTCAAACTCCATGTAGCTCACGAACACCACTCAAACACTAAGTCCCCTATTCAATTGCAAGCCCACAGTTTACGTTTTATCGGCCATAAGTCTACAGGATTGAAATTTGCTACAGTTACAGAGCGATTCAATTGAACCAGCCCGCAATTTTAGGGACAAAAGCCTAAACCGTAAACCATGCACCTGTAAGTAGCTTTTAAGAGCGTGATCATGATCATTTAAGCAAGGCTCTAACTACCAAAATTAGAAACAGCGAATAGAAAATTAGACCGTCATCATGATGTCAGTAAAACATGGAGGGTACACATCGATCAATTAGCATTTGGACTTGCAATCCATTCATAAAAATGAATGGCGATACTGTTCTAATCCATGTGGGTGACCTGATATCTATTAACTCCTTGGTTCCCAAGACTGATATAACACGGAAATGAAACATAAAAAACAATATTTTTTTATTGCATATTTGCGGGCTTGAGACAGTTGTACAATTAATTCTAATGTCTGTCATCGCTTTCCCCGTCTTTTACGGTGTAGTATTGATTTTATATTTGCATTTACAGTGCTACGATCAGGTGTTGAACCCCCTTTCGGGTCCCATCTGGTAGGATTTTCTTCTACATTTGCCATTTATGGGTGTGAAGACAATTGCGGGCTTGAATTGTAGCAATTGAATAGCAAATCTGCGATTGTAATATTTACAGGCTTGAAAGATCAAAGGCTTAGATGGGCCATAGTTATGATTTTAACAATCACAGGGATTTTGAGCTTCTAACCCGTAGATCGTTTGCAGCTCGCTAAAAGACGCCAATTGAATAGCAAATTAGTTTACGGGTTCCATTACGGGCTCCGGTAACTTACAATAGTTCAATTGAATAGGGGCCTAAGCCACCCCAATACATGAAATGTTCTCTCTTACACAAAGTCACTTTCATTCATCATTCTTTCATTTAAATGCCAGGTGTTTCTCAATCATCATCCCAGGCGCTCTCATTCATGCATTCGGATACCGAGTCACTCACATACATCATTCATACGCCAAACACCAATTCCCTTACCAATACACCAGTCCCTCCTACACCACTCATTCTAATACAAACTTGCTCTCATTTGTAATTTATCTTATTCAATCACCTAATCACACACATTCACCATCCTTTCAAAGGTTAATTACCTGCGAGTTGTGGGAGGGACCCTCACCGCACTATTCGTTAAAAGCCCGTCCCTTCCTGTTATATATGTGCATATTTTTCACATCACCCCCCCAACCACAATATATATATATATATATATATATATATATATATATATACTAGCGCCTTGCCCGTCAAAATTGACAGCAATAAAATTGTAAGGCAGGTAATGCTGTTTGCCACACAAGTAAGGCTTTTGGTCCTATGAAGTCTATGTGTTACGTGGTTGTGGATCATTTTCCGTCCTTCCTAATAGTGTACCTTGTACGTTCCTGGGTATAAGTCTTATGTGTTTGCCGTTGTTTTGCGTGGTCAGGGGTCGTGTAGCCTTGTTTTAATTTTTTTCGGCCGCCATTTTTTTCCTTGCTTAGCGAATTTTCAAGTGGCGAAAATGCTTAAATGTGACTTAAATTCGCGTGCAACAACACTCACAGATGTCCTGGCTAAACCCCCCCCCCCCCCCCCCCCGTGTTTTTTTTTAAATGTTTTATCGTTATTTTGCTGTGTTTTTGGATATACACGTTTCAACCGTTAACTTCCAATTTTTGTATTTTTTTTTTATTTAAAGTCCTGCTTATGTGGGTTGTTTTATACGGAGAGTGAGGCGCCGTAGAGCCTCCACCTCTGCAAATGCGGCCCCTTGCTTTGTGAGGGTCCGCATTTGCGGCCTGCAATTAGTCTTTGTCTCATTGCAGCAGACGTTGGAGCCTCCGCCTCTGCAAATATGGTCCTCGCTTCGCAAGCTCACAAAGCGCGACGACGACTCGCAGTTTGACAATTATAATATGTGATATATAATAATCTGCTGCTAAGGTTTTCGTGCTTGGCAACTAATGCATTCACACTAGACTGACCATTACAGCCCGTATGTAAATAGCTAAATGATGGCTCTGCCGGGGGACTAAAAGCTACAGCTGATAAGACCCTAATGCGTATTTAGTGTTTGTATATTAGCGCAAGGTGGAAAGAGGGACATAGCGGAAATCTCCCGTTTATATTTGCGTGGGGCCATATATATCTTTTGAGGGAATACACCTTAATATATATAAAATTATAATATATATAAAAAATTATATATATATCACATATAATAGTTGTCAAACTACAAAACGTTGTCACGCTTTGTGAGCTTGCAAAGCGAGCTCGCAAGAACTGCGCCCCTCCCGATGCAAGGGGTCGTATTTGCGGAGGTGGTGGCTCTACGGCGCCTCACAGGCGGTTACAAACACCCACAGAAGCGGGACTAACACGCAATGACTAAATAAGGACTTACACAAAAAATACGAGCCGCGGGACTTAGAAAGAAAACCATTACGAACTCGCAGAAATACGGCCTTAACGGCCCAGCACAGCGGAAAACATTAAAAAACCAATAAATACACACAAAAATGAAATAAAAACCTTATCCACAGCGGGGGGGAGGGGGGGCGGAGGGACTTTTACACAAGCCCGTACCAGCTACAACATACACTATTAGCAAGGACGCAAAATCATGCACACCCGCGTACCATACACATTAGACGCCATTTTACAATACTGACTTACACAATGCGGAAGTACCCAGCTACACTAACGGATTCCCCTCGCACACGCAGCCTATTTACACTACACGCTGCACACATTGCTGACACTTACACCTCAGCTCCACAACACTGCAAACCGACATTGTATGCTGCAGGAACATCAAAACAGATTGTCAGCTCTTCAGCACAATGCTTCCTGCATATATTACTTACAAATAGGTAAAGTATATTCATTTATTAATTATCATAAAAACCTACATATACACAAAAAAACAAATACTAGTACAATAAACGCCAAAGCCCTTCACTGCGAGACTCACAAGGAGCATCAACGGACACAATGTACACCAGGGGAGAGACTTGCAATAAGCGCAAAAAGGTGATCAGCGCCGACCTTACAATGAGCGCAAAAACACCTATCATAACAACAAATACACCAACCGCGAGGCTTGCAATGAGCGCCGAAGGATCTCACACCACTAAAACACTTACTTTGTGTGAAAACAGCATTACCTGCCTTACAATTATATTGCCCGGGCAAGTCGCTAGTTTATTAATAATAGTAATAATATAATGAGTTGGCACCGAAGGGGGGCCCAATTAGCCCCAGTGCCTCCGTTCGCGCGCACTGCACAGCGTTATGTAAAATACTATAATCCAGCCTCTAATATATACAATTATACTGCACTCGAATCTACAATCTGGGTTTATGCCAATCTACTTACTAAGGTAGGAGGAGACTTTGAATGTCAAGGAAGTTTGTCTGCACAGTGGGAATGTGTCCGCTAGAACTGCCAGTGCTTTCAACAGGAGTAATCTAAAGCTCATTAGTTTACAAGGATGTTCTAGACAAAAACAAGTAAAAAAAAATGGAATTTCTTAGTAAAGAAAATCAAATCAGGTTTAGTTTAAAGGACCAGAAAAGCGCTGACCGCACGCAGGCCGTCCGGAGGAGCCGGGATATTTATAGCTGGGCCCTGTTTAGTATTCAGTGAGCGCCCCACCAAGCCTGCGCCTCCCCAGCACAGGCCCCAAATCAGGGGCTGCTGGATCCAGTTCAGGGCCGCAGTGCGGCACGGCGCTCACACCTTGGGGTTATGTTGGATTGTAAGCTCCTGTGCACGGGTCTCCCTGTTCTCTACCCCTGCCTTATTATCCATCCTCATTGCTCATATTGACTATTCTGACATCTTTTTCTCCCCATTGTGTGTCCTCTTCCCACTGATTGGAGCCCCCCTGCAAAATAACTTGGGGGCCCCCTTCCCTATATAAGGGTCAAGCACAGCCAATAACATATGGAGATCATCCTCTATTCTAATAAATGAAGGCAGAGGGCCCCTACCCATTTGTGGGCCTGGTGCTTTGCACCTACTGCACCAGCAGTAACTCCTCCACTTGTAATCCTCCATTTCCCGTATTTTAGTCTATTTTATCTTCTGTCCCCTCTTTTAGACTCTAGATCTCCCCTCTTGTTTTTCTATCTTCACATTTTCTTTGTTATTTTACTTTCCCTTCTTTATCATTCCATCATCTTCTCGGTTTATCCCCTCCTCCCTCTCTCCCTCCCTCTTCCCTATCTCTCCCTCCCTCTCTTCCCCCTCCTCCCTCTTTCCCTCCCTCTCTTCCCCCTCCTCCCTCTCTCCCCCCTCCTCCCTATCTCTCTCCCTCCTCCATGTCTCTCTCCCTCCTCCCTATCTCTCTCTCTTTTCCCTATCTCTCTCTCTCCCTCTCTCTCTTCCCTATCTCTCTCCCTCCTCCCTATCTCTCTCTCCCTCTCTCTCTTCCCTATCTCTCTCTCACTTCCCTATCTCTCTCCCTCCTCCCTATCTCTCTCCCTTCTCCCTCTCTCTCTTCCCTATCTCTCTCCCTCCTCCCTATCTCTCTCCCTCCTCCCTATCTCTCTCCCTCACTCTCTCTCTTCCCTATCTCTCTCTCCCTCTCTCTCTTCCCTATCTCTCTCTCTCTCCCTCCTCCCTATCTCTCTCCCTCCCTCTCTCTTTTCCCTATCTCTCTCCCTCCCTCTCTCTCTCCCTCTCTCTCTTCCCTATCTCTCTCTCACTTCCCTATCTCTCTCCCTCCTCCCTATCTCTCTCTCTCTTTTCCCCCTCTCTCTCTTCCCTATCTCACTCACTTCCCTATCTCTCTCCCTCCTCCCTATCTCTCTCTCCCTCTCTCTCTTCCCTATCTCTCTCCCTCCCTCTCTCCCTCCTCCCTATCTCTCTCCCTCCTCCCTATCTCTCTCCCTCACTCTCTCTTCCCTATCTCTCTCTCCCTCTCTCTCTTCCCTATCTCTCTCTCTCTCCCTCCTCCCTATCTCTCTCCCTCCCTCTCTCTCTTCCCTATATCTCTCTCTCTCTCTCGTCCCTCTCCCTCTTCCCTATCTCTCTCTCCCTCTCTCTTCCCTCTCCCTCCCTCTCTCTTCCCTATCTCTCTCCCTCTCTCTCTCGTCCCTCTCCCTCCCTCTCTCTCGTCCCTCTCCCTCCCTCTCTCTCTCCCTCCCTCTCTCTCTCGTCCCTCTCCCTCCCTCTCTTCCCTCTCTCTCCCTCCCCCTCTCTTCCCTATCTCTTTCTCTCCCTCTCTCTCTTCCCTATCTCTCTCCCTCTCTCTCCCTCTCTCGTCCCTCTCCCTCTCTCTTCCCTATCTCTCTCTCCCTCTCTCTTCCCTCTTTCTCTTCCCTATCTCTCTCTCTTCCCTATCTCTCTCTCTCCCTTCCTCCCCCTCTCTGTAAGCACCACCTGTCCCTCACACCTGTTCCTGTCACTTCCAGTCCGGCAGCTCTATAGTTAAGCGGAGCTGTCAATCATCTGTCCCCTCCCAAACATGCACAGTGGATGTGTCAATCTTTCCACAAACTAGACCCGCCCCGCGCACTCATTGGATGCGGTCAGTGATGGGGTGCGCTGATTGGCTAACGTTGTCATGTGTCGCGCACTCTGTCAAGTGTTCAGAAGTTTTTGCGGAAAGTGACCGTGAGAGAAAAGACTGGAAGGAAGAAAAGAGAGACCGGGAGAGAGGGGAGGAGGAGAGTGAGACAGAAAAGGGAGAAGATTCCGGGGCTCACACTGGAGAGATAGAGACACCGCGGGAAAGTGTTATTTAGCGAGGGCTCCTCACAGGGCAGGTGAGCGCTGATTGGGTGTACGGGGGAGGGGCGGGCCCAGGCATCTGTTACTATGGAGACACGACACTGACACACTGACAGCCTACACCTTGACTGACAGCCTACACCTTGACTGACAGCCTACACCCTGACTGACAGCCTACACCCTGACTGACACTATACACCCTGACTGACACTATACACCCTGACTGACAGCCTACACCCTGACTGACACTATACACCCTGACTGACAGCCTACACCCTGACTGACAGCCTACACCCTGACTGACAGCCTACACCCTGACTGACAGCCTACACCCTGACTGACAGCCTACACCCTGACTGACAGCCTACACCCTGACTGACACTATACACCCTGACTGACAGCCTACACCCTGACTGACACTATACACCCTGACTGACACTATACACCCTGACTGACAGCCTACACCCTGACTGACACCATACACCCTGACTGACAGCCTACACCCTGACTGACAGCCTACACCCTGACTGACAGCCTACACCCTGACTGACACTATACACCCTGACTGACACCATACACCCTGACTGACAGCCTACACCCTGACTGACACTATACACCCTGACTGACACTATACACCCTGACTGACACTATACACCCTGACTGACACTATACACCCTGACTGACACTATACACCCTGACTGACACTATACACCCTGACTGACACTATACACCCTGACTGACACTATACACCCTGACTGACACATACACCCTGACTGACACCATACACCCTGACTGACAGACACCCTGACTGACACCATACACCCTGACTGACACCATACACCCTGACTGACACCATACACCCTGACTGACAGCCTACACCCTGACTGACAGCCTACACACCCTGACTGACACTATACACCCTGACTGACACTATACACCCTGACTGACACCATACACCCTGACTGACACCATACACCCTGACTGACAGCCTACACCCTGACTGACAGCCTACACCCTGACTGACAGCCTACACCCTGACTGACACTATACACCCTGACTGACAGCCTACACCCTGACTGACAGCCTACACCCTGACTGACAGCCTACACCCTGACTGACACTATACACCCTGACTGACACTATACACCCTGACTGACACCATACACCCTGACTGACACCATACACCCTGACTGACATTATACACCTTGACTGACAGCCTACACCTTGACTGACAGCCTACACCTTGACTGACAGCCTACACCTTGACTGACAGCCTACACCTTGACTGACAGCCTACACCCTGACTGACAGCCTACACCCTGACTGACAGCCTACACCCTGACTGACAGCCTACACCCTGACTGACAGCCTACACCCTGACTGACAGCCTACACCCTGACTGACACCATACACCCTGACTGACACCCTACACCCTGACTGACACCCTACACCCTGACTGACACCCTACACCCTGACTGACACTATACACACTGACTGACACTATACACACTGACTGACAGCCTACACCCTGACTGACAGCCTACACCCTGACTGACAGCCTACACCCTGACTTCCACCAGCCTACACCCTGACTTCCACCAGCCTACACCCTGACTTCCACCAGCCTACACCCTGACTTCCACCAGCCTACACCCTGACTTCCACCAGCCTACACCCTGACTTCCACCAGCCTACACCCTGACTTCCACCAGCCTACACCCTGACTTCCACCAGCCTACACCCTGACTTCCACCAGCCTACACCCTGACTTCCACCAGCCTACACCCTGACTTCCACCAGCCTACACCCTGACTGACACTATACACCCTGACTGACACTATACACCCTGACTGACACTATACACCCTGACTGACACTATACACCCTGACTTCCACCAGCCTACACCCTGACTGACACTATACACCCTGACTTCTGACAGCCTACACCCTGACTTCTGACAGCCTACACCCTGACTTCCACCAGCCTACACCCTGACTTCCACCAGCCTACACCCTGACTGACACTATACACCCTGACTTCCACCAGCCTACACCCTGACAGACCCACTGACTGCCTACACCCACTGACTGCCTACACCCACTGACTGACAGACCCACTGACTGCCTACACCCACTGACAGCCTACACCCTGACTGACCAAATCTAAAGCTTACTTGAAATGTTGGCATGCCCACCGACTTACACGGGCCAGATATCTGTTACACTGATTAGATGCATGGCATACAGACTTGCTGACTGACACTCACATTGGTATTTTTCTTGTGAATGCAGTCACGTTTTCCTAATACACATCTCTTCTGAACACTAGACTGACGGTTACAAGAATCGGCTGCGCTTTATTATCTTGTGAAAAACATGTGAATTCTCTTTATTGCATCTTCACTTTACAAATGTGCAATTTTTGGGTCCAAAGGACCTTTATCAAGATGTACAACTTTATTACGAAGTAACATCAAAGTCATTTATAAATCCTCACAGATTGAAGTGTTTGGCATGTGCTACAAAACTTAATTTCAGCAACAGTACAAATAATGGCATCAACGGGCATTGTGTTTTACAGAATATCGGGAGGGTTGAATATGACGCCAGTGTTTCCACATATTGTTGTTTAAGTTGGGTGAAAACTCTCTATTTTTGTTGACGTTACTACACCTTCCAGAACATGTACAATGAAAAATGAATACTTTGTTCCATAACAACAAGTCCTGGTGGAGCTGTGAAAATGTCTTCCTGTTGGGGATATGTACCTGAAGAGATCAATATTTCAAATTAACCAAGAGGGATTGTTATTTTACACCATTCTAAAATTCTCTAAGGACAGCCTGGTGGCTCTTTTAGCAGTCTGATGGCTCCTTTGGACAGCCTGGTGGCTCTTTTAGCAGTCTGATGGCTGCTTTGGACAGCCTGGTGGCTCTTTTAGCAGTCTGATGGCTCCTTTGGACAACCTGGTGGCTCTTTTAGCAGTCTGATGGCTTCTTTGGACAGCCTGGTGGCTCTTTTTAGCAGTCTGATGGCTTGTTTGGGCAGCCTGGTGGCTCTTTTAGCAGTCTGATGGCTTCTTTGGACAGCCTGGTGGCTCTTTTAGCAGTCTGATGGCTTCTTTGGACAGCCTGGTGGCTCTTTTAGCAGTCTGATGGCTTCTTTGGACAGCCTGGTGGCTCTTTTAGCAGTCTGATGGCTTCTTTGGACAGCCTGGTGGCTCATTTAGCAGTCTGATGGCTTCTTTGGACAGCCTGGTGGCTCTTTTACCAGTCTGATGGCTCCTTTGGACAACCTGGTGGCTCTTTTAGCAGTCTGATGGCTCCTTTGGACAACCTGGTGGCTCTTTTAGCAGTCTGATGGCTTCTTTGGACAGCCTGGTGGCTCTTTTACCAGTCTGATGGCTTCTTTGGACAGCCTGGTGGCTCTTTTAGCAGTCTGATGGCTTCTTTGGACAGCCTGGTGGCTCTTTTAGCAGTCTGATGGCTTCTTTGGACAGCCTGGTGGCTCTTTTAGCAGTCTGATGGCTTCTTTGGACAGCCTGGTGGCTCTTTTTAGCAGTCTGATGGCTTCTTTGGACAGCCTGGTGGCTCTTTTTAGCAGTCTGATGGCTTCTTTGGACAGCCTGGTGGCTCTTTTAGCAGTCTGATGGCTTCTTTGGACAGCCTGGTGGCTCTTTTAGCAGTCTGATGGCTTCTTTGGACAGCCTGGTGGCTCTTTTAGCAGTCTGATGGCTTCTTTGGACAACCTGGTGGCTCTTTTAGCAGTCGCCTGACGGCTCTTCAGCTGCCTTTCTTTTGGCCGGATTGAAATCCTTTTGTCAGATATATGCGCAACCTTTATGACCACTTGTCCATCTGCTAGTTTCTCTGTACTGTAGGTTGTCTCTGTACTCGATAGCAATCAATGTCTTTAGACCCTTTAATATTACAGGGAACATTTTTTGTCATTGCTTTTCCCATAGATGAACGACAAATTTAGAAGGCTGTGAAATAATAAAACATATTTATTATTATTAAATTAAAAATGTTGGCGCCAATTCTTAAAAAAACGAATAGTAATATACATTCATTTACATTACTGAGTTAAACCATTATGCACTTGTTGTTTAGTCGTTCAGTCTTGTCCACTTCTCAGTGACCCTGTGGACCACAGCACACTAGGCACATTTGCCAGCCACTGCCCCTCTGAGTTCCCTCATGTCCATTGCTTTAATGACCTCATCTATCAATCTTTGCTACTACCGTCCCCTTCTTCATGTACCTTCAGTCTTTCCCAGTACCAGCGTCTTCTCTACAGAACCCTGTCTTCTCATGATAGGGCCAAAATATTTGAGCTTCAGCCTCATTATGAAACCTTCTAGTGAACAATTTGGGTTTGTATATTGTTTTGCAGGACGTAGATCGGTCCTTGGAAATGCTTCTATGCCAAGATTTGTTATCACTGTCTGGTTCCCATTTTTGGATTCCGGTCTTGTATACCATACTACTGGACATTCAAAGCCATGCACTTTTTTTTTTTGTTACTTTTATCAGAATTGTTTTTGAATCTTATTGGATTCTTGTATTTTTTTTTTTTTTTTTTACATTAATATATTGGGAAGCACTTCTCGGTCTGTTTCATTTCTTGTAGCCTGGCAGACTGTGCAGTTCTCTGAGATATCTCAAGACCATCTTCATGGTTCCATGTTGTATGTTACCGTTGGGATGTAGTGACATTTAATGATGATTTGATGGCTTTGCCTTCTGTAAAAAACAAACAGTATTCTAGGTGAAACCTGATTTTAATTCCTTGATTTTCTTTTTTTCTTTTATTTCTTCTTCTTATTTTTTTTTTAACCTACCGCTTCCACTTTAAGTATGTTCTACTTATTGACTACTCATTCTCCCTAAGAAGTAGTAGTAGTAGTTACCTCTAGTTTTTAATTGTATAATATTTGGAACCTCTCCTGTGTCACTAAATATGTCGATATCAACAAAACCATTATAATCCCAGAACTCCAGATATTATTTTCTGTCACATGACTATATTTGTGTAATTTTAGGTACATGGAACAGCGGACTATTTATTTTTTTCATGTTGCGTTAAAGTAACCACAAAGTTTCCAGTTATTGCAGAAATTAAAAGTACACACAAATATAATTGCAATTGTGTTAGATATTTGGGATTAGAACTTTCCCTAAGTGGGTTACCCAGCGGAGTATATAGTGTATTTGTGCCTGTTCCCCCGCCGACCTCCTCTCCGACATATACCAGTGTCAGAGAGGAGGTGACTAGGAGAGAGCGATGGCCTCTGGGGTGTATTCCGTATTGTTGACAACCAGGACTTCTATAGGATTTCTAACTATTCTAGCTCCCCATTAGATGGCATGGGGAGTCTGGAATAATGTCTGGGGTCAAATATAAGTGGTTAACTGTGAGTCAATGGATAAAGTGGATATGGCTTGCAAAGCACTTGACCTTTATCTGTTAAACAGTGTTTCAATTGCTATCTGATACCCTAGTTAACTTTACTTGATGGCTCAATACATTTCCTTGCATCTCCCCATAGAAGTCTATGGAACCCTTTTTTCCCTCTACAACAAGTTCGAATCCACCCAGGAACCTAGCCCGACACTGGGACTGGAAGCAAACTGGGTATCAAGGTTGGCTACTGGTGGTTGATGTTCACCCTTAAAGTGATAGTACCCAAAAAATATGTTCATTAGCCTTATACCATGTACACACCCTGAAACATTAGGGCATGCAATTATTTCAACAATTACTTTTAGGCTCTTCAATGATTAAGTGATATAGTCCTTTTATTAAAATTGTCCTCTTGGCCATTACACTTGTGATCAGTGGTCCAATTGCCAGGTCTGGGGGTTGCGACACCTTTCATATTCCTTTCAGTCTTTGTTATAGCCTGTAGGAAGTCCTCCAGTTTCTAGTTAATGTGGAATTTGTTGCACAGAGAGCGGGGATGCAAGTGCAGAAAATGCTCCTTTTATGGTATTTTCTGCAGATTATTTTTGTCTTTTTGAGCAGGAGGGCCTGTTGTGTTTGTGTCAGTCCCAGCCCAGTTTCTGTAGGGCAGTTGAGTTATTCAGAACTTCTTTTTCCTTTTATTTCATCCTTTTATTTATAATTACACTGTAGGATCTTGTTGTTTATTTAAAGGTATATGGAAGTTTCCTGGATTATGAATGCAACAAAAAATTCAAAATAAACATTATTAAACTTGCTATAAAGTTTGCAAAACTTCTCCAGTTAATTTTGAAAAAGAATGCACCTTAAAATCCAAGCCAAGTTAGAATACACTTAATAATTAGTTGCGGCCAGAGGCAGGTACAACCATTTATCTGTTTCAAATCTGTGTGGGAGGCAGCCGTGATATTGACAGCTGATTGGCTAGGATACAACTCCGGACAGCTCATTGACTAGGACGCTCTGCCTACATAGGTGCCTTGGAATGGAGCCCACATAAGAAATTTCAAATGTGTTTTGAATGATAAATATTCAGAATCCCATGTAAAATAATTTGATATGAGACGCCTAATCGGGTATTATTAATAGTCTTTCCCTGTAGGAAATTTTAGAGCTTCCTACTTTTGCAGATCTGCTGCTGCACCCTGAGCACCTAATAGGATGAAGAGAGAACCGCAATGTTTTAAAACCTTGATCACTTTGTTTTCAGTTATTGCTTATATTGCTAATTAGTTATTAACAAACTTAGTTAAAAAAAAGAAAACTGCTGCTGAGCTCCTACTCCACCTCCCCACTATTGTCTAGAAGGCAAACACAATCTGCATGGAATGCATTAACTAAGCAGGCCAGATTACCTGGAGCATGCTCACTATGGAGAGACTTGGCTATGGGATTGCAGTCCTAGCTCTGCTCCTACACAGCTTGCTAAGTGTTACCTGATATCTGTAATTAAAGGACCACTGAACTCACTGTAAGTTCTCTTCATGGTGTTACATTTATTATTATTTTATTTTCTTTCATACAGTTTATTTTGCCCACTGGCTGTTAAATTAGTAATTGGCATAGTGCTGAATTTATCTCATGCTGCATGAGGCTCTATGGGGAGGCTGTGATTGATATCACAGCATTCCCCTGATTCTGATAACCCATAGCTTTCCTGTTTTAGGTGAGTACCAGTATTCCATGCCTGCACAGATAGATGTGGCAAGGGTTACATATTTGTTTGTTTGGGTAACTATATGGTGCAACAACTCCCCCCCCCCCCCCCCAGGCAAATTGTAGAGAGGGAAGTGTGCAATAGCCTGAATTGCATGTGGGCAGTCTGTTAAACATGTAGTCTTTGGCTCACCTTAACTCCTTGGATAACTGTGTCAATACACACACACCATTTTAGTTGCTTCCTATGCTTGATCTCTATTTTATTAATCTCCTTTTTTGGGATCTGATCTTTAGAACCCGGAAGCAAGATCTAGAAGAAAAGATCTGTAGAGTGACCTTTTCCGGTGCATCGTCTAGTACAACTAAATATCCTCCTGGCTTTTCCTGCATCTTTGTTGCACAGCTGGGCTAATTTTTAAATAATTCAATGTAAGAAAAAAATATGCCAGGAGTTTATGTGAGCCACAGACTCTAGAAAGCTATATCTCCCCAGTAGAACTGCAGTGGTTAACCAGTTATTTAGCTGCATTCGTACAGACCTGATTTAAGACTGCTCCTGGAGTCTGGGAGGGGCTGCTTATATACTGATTTATTTATTTTTTTAGAGAAAGACAGACACACACACACACACACACAGTAAGACAGCAGGCCTCAGTTTATGGTTGCATTGAAAAAAAGTGTAGACCTGGAAAACTTAAGAATATACAGACCAGTGATGTTACCATCTATTGTACTTTTAGTTTTGCTCCACCCAGGTTTAGCTGGATCAGAGTTGGTTAGTAAGGAACTGTGTATTAGTTATGGTGGTGCTACAGTGGAAGCTGGGACTATTATATTTATAATTTTATTATTTTTGTATCACTGGATAAATTCTAGTAAAACCTGGAAAAGTATCTACAGCCTCCTCCCAAGTTAAATTCTAGAGAGAGAAGAGAGCAGTAACCTGAATATTCTGAGTAAAATTAAACCCATTACAAGGTTTGTTCCCTTCAAGCTGGAAATCTTCGCAGGCTGACAGAAAAACATCTTGCCATTGACTTTACTGAGGGGGGACATTCCTGCAACCTGCCTGGTTGCAATAATGCAACAGCATGTGGGCAGTCTGTTATACGTGTAGACACAGATTTTACTTTATTTGATTTCTCAGTGAAAAATGCATGTATTTCAATAAAAATAAAAAGCCTTTCTTTGCTGCTGTTTTTATGCACTCACACACTCGCACTCTCTCCCTCTCTCCCTGAAAAGCACTTACACTGATCCTTTATGCTGCGGCTCTCTGGGGAAATGAATAACCTGCTCCTCACAAAGTGTCAGCAGCAGAATGGGTAACAATAGGTCGTGGGAACAGAGAGAGAGAGAGACAATTATATAAATAATGTTATAAATAAAATATGTGTGACCAAATATAAAGACGCCACTATGAAAATACAGACGTAAGAGGACCTGCTCTTATTGCCCAAACAAGAGGAAGTCACTTTAGATTACAATCTTATTTCTGCTTCTGAGAAATAGTCCTCACCAGAGTTCTTATCTGATCATATGTCGTGGAATATGGTGCACAACTCAAATGAAAATACAAAATATATAAATGTATATATAATTAAATGTTTATATAATGGATCTATAGGTAACTTTACACGAGTACAGTGACCCTTTAACTGCCTTGTTAAGTAGAAGGGAAACTTTTTGGTCAAATTCAGTGTGGTGTATTGTACATGTGGCATATTTTATCCATCCTCTTATTAGTGTTGGTTTTCATGTAAAGGATTCCCCCACTTGACAAGCCATTTCATACAGGAATGCATATAACTGCAGAGTACATTTACTGATTTTGTTTGTGCTGGTGGTACCGGCACTTTTTAATGGAGGATACAATACAAGAGGCTTTAGATACTTTTCCAAGTTTTACTGGAACTTAGCCAGATTTAAAAAAAACGACCCAAAACTAATCATTCAAAATAATAGGCCTGGCTTCCACTGAAGCACCACCTTAACTATTGTACATATCCCTCACAACCCGGCCCTCATCCACCTAAACCTGGGTGGAGCAAAACAAGCAGTCCAATAGTTTGTGAAATTACCAGCCTGTATATTCTATGTGGCTATGTAGATTTCCAGGTCTCCACTCTGCTCCAAGCGGTCACAGGCTGCTATCTCACTATGTGTGTCTCTCCATCTCAGACACACAAAGTATCTTTTTGAGGTCATAAGTCTTCCCATATACATTTTATTTTTTTCATTTTAGACTATGCACCATTTTAGTCGCCTCATTTGCGTGGTCTCTTGTCTAATTTTAAATAATTCAATATAAGAACAAGGTAAATTTCCTCTGCTGTTCTCATATTCTTCTGTATTGTGACAGTTATCCAAGGAATTTGTGAGCCAGTAGAACTTCAGGGACATGTAGCAAAGTGGAGACCTGGAAATCTGAAGAATATACAGACCAGTGATGTTACAAACTATTGCATTGTTAATTTTGCTCCACCCATGTTTAGCTGAATGAGAGCTGGGTAGTGAGGGAACTGTATATTGGTTATGGTGGTGCTACAGTGGAAGCTGGGACTATTATTTTCTTTTATCTTTGTATCACTGGATAAATTCCAGTAAAACCTGGAAAAGTATCTACAGCCTCTTGTGTTGTGTCCTCCATCAAAGAGCCGGGACACAAACCCAGAGGAGAATAAAATAAAATGATTGCCTTTATAATCCCGATTCATGTTTTGTGGCTCCTCTCCTTGTTCTCCTTAGTCTGCATTTTGTTAGTATTTTCTTTGAAATAATGTTTAATCCATATTAGCAGTTCATGTAAAGAACTCTTTTTACCTTTTTAAGGGGCCCTGTAAGCAAATAAATCCTTAAATCCTGGCATGCCATGTTGTCTTGGGGACTGTTGCCGTGACATTGCTTTAGGGGGTGTTATGTTGGCTTGGTTGGGCATTCAGTGGGAATAGAATATGGGTGAGCGTTTGGCTCTTCCTGGGCCCTAAGCTGTGTGTTTGTTTTTCTCCTCCCCTGCTCGGGTTACTGTATACTAATTCTTAGGATTAGGTGAATGGAATAAACATGCCCAGCTACTCGGCCCCCACTTCTCTTCCTTCCTGCTTCACAAAGACTCTTCAGATTTGGCAAGAACCCTTAAAGTAACCCAGCGGAGGATCCAAAAATGGTATAATTTAAAATGTATGTAATAACAAGCACTTTATCAATTAATTTAGCATTTTTTTTTTTTTTTTTTTAGCTGTCAACCAGACGTTCTGATTCATCCGTAATCATGTGCTGTATCTCTTGCTAATTGCAGATCACTGCCAATAATTTCTTTTTTTGAGCTCTATGGCTCTGTATCTATTGCCTGCAATATAGAAGATTGGGCATGCTGAGGACCCAGGGAGTAATTTGTAGGTAGATGCTTCCTGGGGTCACAACATGCTCAGTATTTGTTTTTACACTTAAGACAAAAGATTAAATGCCCCAAGTGCTTATTGGCAATTATCTGCACTTCGCAATAGGTACCACAGTGTCCTTAGTGGGTGGATCAGGAAGGCTAACTGACAGGTAAAACATGCTAATTCAGTCTTTTCACAGTATATTCTATCCAGGGCGCATGTGACACATTTATACAATTACATGTTAATACAAAATAATTATGTACTGTGTGTTTTTATTTATAAATACAAAGTCAGAGGAGCTCAGTCTGAGAATGAACTAACCCTAATAGGACATGATAATCCACTCTGATAGCAACCTCTTTTAGCCTCATATATCAGTATGGTCTCTCTCAATACAGTGATCCAGACCCAAAATACCAGGCAATTCTATCCTGAACAGGAGAAACCGCAAACCCCAGACATACGTTTCAGCCTCTCTAGGGCCTCTTCAGTGGGGTGTGGCTGTTCTCCGTAAGGCACAGTGAGCATGGAGACCACATCTGGAGCCCCCTATCACCCATAGGGTGACTAAGCCCCAAAGGTCGTTTTGATAAATAAAATAGAGTTCTTAAAACTGATAACTACACAAATATTGGCTCCTTCCACACAGAATTTATAGTCTGGACTTGTCAGAATAGGCCGGGACGCCGTGTTTTTATATTCCACACCGCACACTTGCTCATTGTTCTCTCGTTGCCTGTAGGAACCAGTTTTTACACTGGGGGAGGCGTGTTTATCCCCCTTACCTCACCACTGTATCCCGTCTCTCTCTCAAGGACAGTGAACATTAGCACTCTCGGTGCGAGACGCTCCTGGACTGGCCAGTGTCATTTTGGCTTCTGATGTGGACTGTTTGGCGACATTTAAACAATGCTTTTACTGGCTGAACGAGTGCGACGCTATTATGTCTGTCTGCGCCGTCTGTCTTCACGAAGATAGAAATAGTGCTGCAAAATCACCTCTAATCTGACCTGCCATGTGTACACTGCTGTTGTTCCCATAATATTGCTTTGTTTGGGGTGTCGAGTAACTGTAGATAGCAAACAATTGCAAAGGTTTCCGTTACTGCACATTTTATATAAATATAATTACAGCTGGTTGCTATTGAAAACAAATGAAATTATTAACTCTTTCAAAATTGTATTGCAGTATATGGTGATACCTTTTTTTTTTTTTTTTTTACCTCTCGCTCTCATGTCAAAAACAATACTGATAAAAATAATACTGTATACAGAATATTATGTGTGTGTGTCTGAACTTTTTTTTTTATTGGACAAACATATTCATAGTTTTCATGATTAGCTCTGATAGATTCCCACTGAAAGACAAATTACAGTTTAAAAAAATAAAAAAAATATTTTGTTCAGTGGGCTGTGCGCAGTAGGTCAAAGTAAATAAACAGGGTCGTAAATATTTGTACATCTTGAGAGTTTGAGGTACCGTAAAACTGTAAGGTACCCCCTCCCCCTAGAAAACTAAAAAAATACAAAACATATCTGTGATGAAAAATTAAGAAAATGAAATAATTTTCGATATGAACGTTTTCCGCTGTTGGATAGATAGTGTCCAACTGGGGTAACTGTCTTCATTGTGCTTTGTGATGGAAAGTCTGTTTATTCATCCTCAGGTGTAATTTCTCTCTGCCCCTTTCACATACAGTACATTGTTTCATGTATACTACATTGGAGGATGTACATGAGTATGACCCTCTGTTATAGGTGTTGTTATTATGTGTGGCTGTTTCCTCTTTACAGATATGTTGACATAGTTTGACAAATTTTAGTGCAAAGTTTGTTGCCATTTTCTCTGTTATGCTGTTCATTGGCCAATCTTCTGTTCTTCAATATTTGTCTTAAAATTGGTTGCTGCCTAAATGCCAGAATGGGAGGTTTGGTGAATATCTGTTTCAATTCTGTGTCCTCTGTTAGTTGTGGCTGTAAATTTCCTTCTAGAACCGTATGGTACGTGGTAACCAGTGGTTTACGTGAAGTTGTTTCTTTAGTTTTTGAACTGTAACAAGTGTTCCCGGGGTGTTCTGATGGCAGAGATTACTTTTCTGTGTGATGACACAGGGAGAACTGCATCCTTAGTAACATCCAACAGAAAAGAGACTTTTCTATTGGACAGACATATTCATAGTTTTCATGACTAGCTTTCAAGAGCGAACCTCTCTCTTTCAAGTCCAAAGTAACTATGATAGATTTGTGCATTTCAATGGGAATCTATCAGAGCTGCTTCGGACTTGAAAAAGAGAGGTGCGCTCTTTAAAGCTAGTCATAAAAAACTATGAATATGTTTGTAAAAAAGGTATCCCTATATACTGCAATACTCCGATTTATTCACCTAGAATGTTGGTTTGGGCACCTGCTGTCCAGTTGCTGTGTCTGTGACTAGACTTGAGCAGGGAGAGAGAGGAGAAAGACACAGGGGAGGGAGATCGGGTGGAAAGACACACCGGCGTGAGAGAGAGGGGGGAAAGGCGCTCATCGCAAGGCCAGCAAGTTAGTGGTGGGAGAGCCTTACATTGTGTGGCAAACAATATTGCCAGCCTTCAAATTTTGCCATCATTTTTGATGGGCAATTCGCTAGTATGTATATAATATTGCACAACCTTTTTGTTTTTTGCTTTTTATATGCAACTAGGAAATTGCCCGTCAAAAAATGACAGGAATACAATTGTAAATCTGGCAATGCTGTTTGCCACACAATGGTGAGGAATTTCTCCCCCCATGTACTTCAACTTTCCTGCTTTGCAATGATCATCTTCGGCGCTCATCGCAAGCCCCATTATGAGCTTCTTCGGCGCTCATCGCGTGGCTGGTAATGAGCGCCTTTGGTGCTCATTGCAAGGCTCTACCCCTGTGTACTTTATAGACCTTCAGCGTGGCTCTCAATGAGGGCCTTTGGCGCTCATTGCGAGCCTCCCCCCCCCCCTTCATCTAGTTCAGGGGCCTCGCGATTAGTGTTACTGCCTCTGCCTCGTTTTTACTGCCTTCAGCCCCGCGGGCCTCGCGATGAGCTCATTGCGTCCTAAGTCCCACAGATCTCGCAGTCGCGTGCCTCCACTGCTCGCATCGCCAAACGGGACCAACATTCATAGATCCACAACTATATTTGTTAGCGCTTGTTCTGTAGATCAGAGAATGTTGGTTTGGGCACCTGCTGTCCAGTTGCTGTGTCTGTGACTAGTCAGTCCCACCACACCCCTCCCTCATTTGGTTACGGCTATCATTTACATGTCAGATAAACCTTAAACAAATTGCTCAGCTCGGTCCTGTCATGTGAGCGCCGGCAGTTAGCAAAGCAGAGAGTCCGGGGCCAGGAACAATATCTTGGACTGTCAACTTCTCATATACTGCCAGGTATCAAGTTCTTTAACCTCTTTATCACCTTTTAGATCACTTATGTATATGTAACATGCTCTTTAAGGCTCGCAGGTCTCTCATTCACTTGACTTTCTGGCTCCTGTCTGTCATTTACATGGACAGGGTGCTCTGGACCTCTCAGGTCTCTCATTTCTATGGGCAGGGCGCTCTGGACCTCTCGGGTCTCTCATTTCTATGGGCAGGGTGCTCTGGACCTCTCAGGTCTCATTTCTATGGGCAGGGCGCTCTGGACCTCTCGGGTCTCTCATTTCTATGGGCAGGGCGCTCTGGACCTCTCGGGTCTCTCATTTCTATGGGCAGGGCGCTCTGGACCTCTCGGGTCTCTCATTTCTATGGGCAGGGCGCTCTGGACCTCTCGGGTCTCTCATTCGTATGGGCAGGGTTCTCTGGACCTCTCGGGTCTCTCATTCGTATGGGCAGGGTGCTCTGGACCTCTTGGGTCTCTCATTCGTATGGGCAGGGTGCTCTGGACCTCTCGGGTCTCTCATTCATATGGGCAGGGCTCTCTGGACCTCTCTGGTCTCGCATTCATATGGGCAGGGTGCTCTGGACCTCTTGGGTCTCGCATTCAAATGGGCAGGGTGCTCTGGACCTCCTTGGGTCTCGCATTCATATGGGCAGGGTGCTCTGGACCTCTCTGGTCTCGCATTCATATGGGCAGGGTGCTCTGGACCTCTTGGGTCTCGCATTCATATGGGCAGGGTGCTCTGGACCTCTTGGGTCTCGCATTCATATGGGCAGGGTGCTCTGGACCTCCTTGGGTCTCGCATTCATATGGGCAGGGTGCTCTGGACCTCCTTGGGTCTCGCATTCATATGGGCAGGGTGCTCTGGACCTCTCGGGTCTCTCATTCATATGGGCAGGGTGCTTTGGACCTCTTGGGTCTCGCATTCATATGGGCAGGGTTCTCTGGACCTCTTGGGTCTCGCATTCATATGGGCAGGGTTCTCTGGACCTCTTGGGTCTCTCATTCGTATGGGCAGGGTGCTCTGGACCTCTTGGGTCTCGCATTCATATGGGCAGGGTTCTCTGGACCTCTTGGGTCTCTCATTCGTATGGACAGGGTGCTCTGGACCTCTCGGGTCTCTTATTTTCACATGCTCATTTCTCACTTTGTAACATGTGTTCTCTTTTCTTGTCTCTCTCAGGATAAACTTGATTCCAGTCCTTGAGAAAAATGTCTGAGGTCCCGGAAACTCGAGACTCTGAGAATAACTGGGTGATTGCAAGCACTGAGGTATGGAGGGATAACCATGTGCAATATCATTGTTTCCTTCGTGTGGTCCCAATTATCTGCTCTGTGGCTCCTTGTTCTCTTCTTCTATTTTTTGTGTCTGCTACTTTCTCAGGAAGGAATGTCCTTGTAAACTAATGAGCTTTTTATTATATTTTATTTTATTATTACTGTTTAAACCACTGGCACAAATAAAATAAAAGGTTGTATTTGTTTTAAAATATATTTTCCATGTTTATTGCTTCAAAAGGGTATATGAGTAAAAGTATATGAAAGGATCCTGGGTGTTACTAAATATATAATACTAGCGAATTGCCCGTCAAAAAATGACGGCAATGAAATTGTAAGGTAGCTAATGCTGTTTAGTGTGTAATAATGAAATATATAATACATTAATAAATGAATATACTTTACCTATTTTGAAGCATTGTGTTGAAGAGCTGCAATGTGTTTTGATGTTGCTGCAGCATTAGTGGTGTGGATCTGCTGTGTAAGCGTGCTGAATGTGTGCAGTGTAACACTGTGCGTGCGCGAGCCCAAACCGTTGTCGTGTACTTCCGCATTGGCGTCAAATGGCGAGTAATGTGTGTTATACGTTTGTATCGGAATATCCGTAGGTGTTTTGTGGTGTTTTGCGAGTTTTTTGTGGTGTTTTGCGAGTTTAGAGTGCTGTAGCCTCGTTTTCGTTTTGTTCGGCGGCCATTTTTTCTCTCGCTTCGTTTTTTTTTTAGTCTCTAAACTGTTTTATTTGAAGTAAAATCGAGGTGTAAGTTGTATTTTTGAGGTGCTGGGTGCTCCCTCTTGGTGTAGGTAAGTTTTTTATGTATGTGGTGTGTGTATGTATTGTGTTTTACATTTTGTAATGTTCGCGAGTTGCGTCCGAGTGTTGCGAGTCCGTAATGTGTGTGAACGTGTGTCGTATGTTGTTTGCGAGTGTCGTAATGTGTGTGTCGTACTGTTTGGGTTGCGACGTGAAGTTTGCGAGGGTCGCAGTTGCTGGCAAGGAGCGCCTTTGGCGCTCCATGCCAGCAACTGCGGCCCTCGCTTTGCGAGGTCCTCAGGTGCTGGCATGGAGCGCCTACGGCGCTCCATGCCAGCAACTGAGGCCCTCGCTTAGCGAGGGCACTGCCCGAGGGTCTCAGTTGCTGCAAGGAGCGCCGAAGCTCCTTGCAGCAACTGAGACCCTCGGGCAGTGCCCTCGCTTCGCGAGGGCCTCGGCTCGCTTCGCGAGGGCCGCGGGCTCGCTACGCGAGCCCGCAGCGTTAGCAACAACTCGTACGCTCACAACTATATATGTGATCCCTGGGTATTTATTTAGCTTTATGTACAGCTATACCTCATGTAACGCTGTAGATGGTTCCAGGCAATAGGAGTGTTAAGCGAAACAGCTCTAAACGGGGCAGTTTAACACAGGAGAGATAGGCATAGGGGAACACAGGGAAGATAGGCATAGGGGAACACAGGGAAGATAGTCATAGGGAAAGACTGGGGAGGTGGGCATAGGCAACGACTGGGGAGGTGGGCCTAGGGAAGGACTGGGGAGGTGGGCCTAGGGAAGGACTGGGGAGGTGGGCCTAGGGAAGGACTGGGGAGGTGGGCCTAGGGAGGTGGGCCTAGGGAAGGACTGGGGAGGTGGGCCTAGGCAAAGACTGGGGAGGTGGGCCTAGGCAAAGACTGGGGAGGTGGGCCTAGGCAAAGACTGGGGAGGTGGGCCTAGGGAAGGACTGGGGAGGTGGGCCTAGGGAAGGACTGGGGAGGTGGGCCTAGGGAAGGACTGGGGAGGTGGGCCTAGGCAAAGACTGGGGAGGTGGGCCTAGGCAAAGACTGGGGAGGTGGGCCTAGGCAAAGACTGGGAAGGTGGGCCTAGGGAAAGACTGGGGAGGTGGGCCTAGGGAAAGACTGGGGAGGTGGGCCTAGGCAAAGACTGGGGAGGTGGGCCTAGGGAAGGACTGGGGAGGTGGGCCTAGGGAAGGACTGGGGAGGTGGGCCTAGGCAAAGACTGGGGAGGTGGGCCTAGGCAAAGACTGGGGAGGTGGGCCTAGGCAAAGACTGGGGAGGTGGGCCTAGGCAAAGACTGGGGAGGTGGGCCTAGGCAAAGACTGGGGAGGTGGGCCTAGGCAAAGACTGGGGAGGTGGGCCTAGGCAAAGACTGGGGAGGTGGGCCTAGGCAAAGACTGGGGAGGTGGGCCTAGGCAAAGACTGGGGAGGTGGGCCTAGGCAAGGACTGGGGAGGTGGGCCTAGGCAAAGACTGGGGAGGTGGGCCTAGGCAAAGACTGGGGAGGTGGGCCTAGGCAAAGACTGGGGAGGTGGGCCTAGGCAAAGACTGGGGAGGTGGGCCTAGGCAAAGACTGGGGAGGTGGGCCTAGGCAAAGACTGGGGAGGTGGGCATAGGGAAAGACTGTTTTTTTGGGGGGGCTTTATATGAACTTCAAAGAAACAGCAAACATAACACTAACACAAACTGAGCATTCGCATAAATATAAACTTTAAATTATTGATGTTGAAGCTTCCGGGTCATCTTGGATTCTGTTTTCTTATAGTGAATCGGAGCATTCTAAGGGGTCCGGCAGGTAAAGACAGCGTTATAGTGGGGCAAAGCTATAGAAAATCGGAGCGTTAAAAGGGATCTAGCAGAAAAAACAGCTCTATAGTGAGTCCGCTCTAAAAGGGGTAGCTTTAAGCTGGGTATACCTGTACTTTATATTAAGAAGCGCTTAGAAGCTCTGGATTTACTGCCTGACATCAAACCATTAGGCCCACTGCTGCTCATAAAGACACAGACTCTGTAGGATTGGATGTGCAGCGTCATGTTCTTGCTGAGAGATGGTAACTGATTGGATAGTATAGGACACAGTACAGCAGAGTCTGTATCTGCATAGGCTGCAGTGGGCTATTTTTTTTATTTATTTTAGATGGTAAAGCCAGAGATTAAAAGCACTTCTTATTAAAATAAAGTACATGTCAGTAAATGGGTACACAGGTATATTATACCTAGTAACGCCCAGGGACCGGCCATATCCATTTGACTGTTATTTATTCTAGATTATTGTAAATTTAGGAGAGTATGGCAGAGTTAGACAGTCTCTTGGCATGCCATGTACAGCTGCTCGTGTGACTGGCAGCCTGCAGGGCTATAAATGGCCCCGGGGGGCAGACGGCTACACAGGCGCGAGGGGCACAGATTGCTTCATTCACCAGTGACTCAGGACATCACAAGCAAAGGAAAATCCAGCAACAGGTGCAGACCCAGCCACACACTGAAGCACAAGTGAAACTGCAAAGGTTATTACAAATAGAAATAAATACTATTATAATTAGTTGCTATTAAGAATTTGAGTGGAAGTGTTAGAAAATAGAGTTTGAAAATTGGCTATTTGAAGAATAAAATCCTGTATCCTTATCTATGACAATTAATAAACTCTTACAATGAGGGTTAATAAGGGAGAAGAGAGTTCTTAGTTAATATAAACACGCATAATGGCACAAACGTCTCTGACTGCAAGCCCCCCCCCATTGTGAGAATTTATGGACCTTCATAAGGAGACTTAGAGAGCAAGGTCCTGTATAGATGTTGTAACTGAACCCATCACTGTTTTACCCTGTTTTATGGTTATGGTTAAAATATGATCACATTGCTGTACTGTAGATATGTTGTTTTATGTTCTACAGAATATATTGGCTCAGAATATTACAGCTAATAGATAATCCTATTACAGAGACTCCTCATAAGATAAGGAAGTCTATTGTATAAAGTGTTTTCATTATGAGACATAGAACAAAGGGACGTATAATCTGATCAATGTCTGATTATATCAAAGTAGCCAGGTAGCCTCAGGGAGGTGTGACCCACCTATGTGTATTGCCTGTGGAAAGAGATGTGTATATATATTTCTGCATAACAAAATAAAGACAGTATTATTTGACTCCCAATTGAGTGTCGTCCAATATGGGAAGTTGGGGCTGGTGAGATGCAGTGCTTCTTGGATATTTTACCGTATACTGACGGAGATACTGGACTTCGTGTTCCAACTCTGTTACAGATGTGTTTGTCCATAATTCTCAATCCTCTCTTTGATTGGTTGACCTGGCTCTGTGAGGCTGAAAATTAGTAGTCTGATTCTCCATGGATTGTTTTCGCTTGTCGTGCAGATGTGATGGCGCTGTCGCTGATGTACAGGCAGCTATCGACTTGGGCTTGTCTTCTTTCAGCCTCCGTAGTACACCTCACCTCGGAGGTTTGGCAGCCTTTGTAAATAAGGCTATGCCATCCTGGATGGTTCAGTGCAAGGGTTTCCCAGGTGGTGGTGTTGATCTCAAGGGAATTCACAGATGACTTCAGTGTGTCTGAACCTCTTGTTTTGTCCTCCTTCGATTGAGAGAAGAGCTGTTTGGGGATGCGCTAATCTGACATTCTGACAACATGCCCAGCTCATCTGGTCTAGGCTTTCATCAGCAGTGTATGAACTCATGGCATACTGGTTCTGGAAGATTCTCAGAAGTCCAGACAAGACCTATGAAAGTGATTGAGCTGTTGTTCATGACTCCAGTAGATAGTCCATGTCTCCAGGAGTTGAAAGCACTACTGCTACGTAGACCTTCAGCTTCATTGCCTCGACGTTCCCAAAAGTTGGAGTTTAATTTGCTGAAGACAGAGAGCCGGCTATCGCAATTCTGTAGTTTGCTTTAGCATCCACTGTCCCTGCTTGGGAAATGATATATGAAGTGGCCCAGTGCCTGCTGTCTCTGTCCAATTAACAGTGATGGATAGTTCTGTGCATGAAGCGTTGGTACCTGGCTGGCTCATGACCTCCATCATCTTGATGGTGAGACCGATGTTGCTGCATGCAGATGAAGACGTGTCCGTACTGTCCTGCATTTATGGCTCTGCACAAGCATTTAGATTACAATTGTCTTCACAGTTTCCTTCACCTTGGTGACTGCTCAAAGTTTAGCTTCAATTCTGTACCTTGGGCCTACTCCTTCAGAACCGTGCAAAAAGTCATCAGGAAGAGTAATAAAGTTGATGTACCAGTAGTATTAATCTGTCAGTACAGCTGAATGTTTTTAAATGATCCTCCATAGACCCTGGAGAATGACAGAAGTCCACAAAAGTGGTGCAGAGTTCATGGTTCTGCTCGTGACACTTCTCCTTTAGTTGATACATTGTGAAGATCATTTATATTTTTCCACGTCCTGTTCAGAAACTGCGCTGTGTTTCGGACCGTAAGGCCTGTTCTAGATGAATGATCAGATGATTCAGCTGAGCCCTTGCAAGACCTTTTCCCACTGTCAAGAGCAGTGAGATTCAACTGTGATTGTTGCATACCAGGCGATTGCCGTTCCTCTTGTTGTGGTCTACGATGGATGCATCTCTAAGTTCCTGTGGGATGGATCCTTGTTCCCAGAAGGACTGCACAGCTTTGTGAGTTTCTGTAGCATCACAGGGCCACAGACTTTGCAAACTTCTGCTAGTGTTGCATCTGACATGGGGCTTTGCAACTTAATAGCTGGTTGATGGTTGATTCTTCACATTTGTCTTCTTCTGGTGGAGCATCCATGGGGCCATTGACCACATCCTGTCAATGGCCTCCTCTTCCATTACTGAGGGGCGGTTGAGAACTGCTTCAAGGTGTTCAACCTGTGACGAAGTGCCCTTCGCCACTTTGGCTTGGAGAAGACTGTTTGCCAGCCTCCTGCCCTGCGACTATGGCCCAGGGACATATTGCCCTTCAAACACCGTATTCGGCCATACCAGAGTGTATGTCACTCATTCTGGCCCTTTACATACAGGGGGGTCATTCGGTACTTGCCTTGTGGGAGCGGTGATACCCCAGATAACTATGCCATGGAGCCCATTCATATGATGAAAGACTATGGGAAAGACTTTAGCTACATGGCAATTGAACTGTGTGAAGATGACCTGAGCGCTATTCGGTAGTTTTCTGCGCTCAGATCCCAGCTATCTGGGGATATGTGAAATGTGAGTCAATGTGAATTGCAGTAATGCTGATGGGTTGTCAAACTAGAGAATTGACCAACAAATACTTTTGTCCGGACATCCCCAGGCCGATCCGTTGGGATCAGACCGTGTATGCCGGCTTATGGTCACGGGGGAGGTGTGTAACGGAACCCATTACTGTTTTACCCTGTTTTATGATTATTTAATTCTTGGTTAAAATATGATCACATTGCTGTACTGTAGATATGTTGTTTTATGTTCTACAGAATATATTGGCTCAGAATATTAGCCAGACTTTTGCAGACCTAGGCTAATAGATAATCCTGTTACAGACATTCAAGAGATAAGAAAGTTGTAAAGGATCCTTGCATTTTCCAAAGTGTTTTCATTCTCTATAAGAACAAAGAAGAATGATCTAATTAATGTCTGATTGTATCCAAGTTGCCAGGGAGGTGTGACTCACCTATTGTCCTATATGTGTATTGTGTGGGGGATATGTGCAATGTCTGTGTGTTATGTGTAAAAACATACTTTTACTAACTTTTGAACCCCTGGTCTGATTCATGCCATTTTTGTATATGTTGTTCCCCTGGGTGAGAGATATTGAATGGTGCGGGACTTAAAGGTGTACCCCCTGTATTTGGGGTACATCCAGAATGTGGTTAAAATTGTGTCTGTTTTAATTGTGTTACCTGTTATCTGAGGGGAGGAGACGTGGGGGTTGAACCATGTATATAATTGGCTGTTGTGATAATTATGTGGGTGTAGCCCTTCAGAGGGCACCATTGCATAAAAGGAGATTCCCTGTCATTAAAATATAGTTCTACTTGACCCTTCAAAACGTAGCCTCGTCTCGTTATTTGAGGGGATCGCTATCATACTGGGGATTGCTATGCTTCTGCATACTCCCTTGAGCTGTAACTACTGAACGCTTGTTCCTGATGTACTATCCTTGGAGTCTGTGGTGGTTTTGGTGTCCGGTGCGGTGCTTGTAGGCCTCGACGCAAGCTAGGACGCATCCATCAACGGAGGTACCCGGTCGGGGTGCCAGGAGATCCGTTACATTGGCTGGCAGTGGTGGGATGGCGTCCTAGTAAGAGGAAAAGCAGCACGGAGACACCGGTAACGTTTGGAGTTACAAATTGAGGGCAACGCTAGTATCCGTACAGCGCCCCTGGCTACAGCAGGATGGAACCGGCTAGTTTTCAGACAGCGTTTCATGATGAGGAGGAGGAGGCGGCCGCGGACTACAGGGATGCAGACAGAAAGGAACTCTGGTATGATGCCCTGGAAGATGCCCAATGGCGGCGAGGTGAGAGTCTCCCCAGTGATGAGCAGCGGCTACAGAAGCGTGTGGCGATGCGGATGTATCTATTGGGAGAGCAGCCCCTGGATGAGTGGGTGACAAGACTAGAGACCCTGGTATGGCGAAAGCTCTGGCTAGACAACGCATACCAGGCCCTCTGGTGGCATACCGTTCGACTTACCTCCTGGACGGCTGAACACGACTTACCAGAGGGGGATGATTATGATGGCCCAGGTTTATTATGGGATGCCTTGGAGGACGACATTGATCTTGGCAGCACGGAGGAGTCTAGGTTTTGGGACATCTACGACTATCGGATGGGCATGTATGTCTGGGATGACGAAGGCGAGGTGAGCAAAGACATGACCCACCTGGTAACGAGAGAGTGGGAGCTGGAGCAGGACTACCAACACCTGCTCAGCCTTGTGCAGCCCCAACCTACTCGACAAGCAGAACCAGACTTCATTGACTGGTCCTGGGATGACCTCCAGATGGCAGGTAGAGATGGGACCGAGGTCTCTCTACCGGCCCTACAGAGGGCAGAAGGTGTCGTCCTTCCCCCCCAGCGGCAGTGTGAACCCCAGGGGGCAGAAGGTGTCGTCCTTCCCCCTCAGCGGCAGTGTGAACCCCAGGGGGCAGAAGGTGTCGTCCTTCCTCCCCAGCGGCAGTGTGAACCCCAGGGGGCAGAAGGTGTCGTCCTTCCCCCCCCAGCAGCAGTGTGTACCCCAGGGGGCCGAAGGTGTCGTCCTTCCTCCCCAGCGGCAGTGTGTACCCCAGGGAGCTGAAGGTGTCGTCCTTCCTCCCCAGCGACAGTGTGTACCCCAGGGGGCCGAAGGTGTCGTCCTTCCCCCCCAGCGGCAGTGTGTACCCCAGGGAGCAGAAGGGGCCGTCCTTCCTCCCCAGCGGCAGTGTGAACCCCAGGGGGCAGAAGGTGTCGTCCTTCCCCCCCCCAGCGGCAGTGTGAACCCCAGGGGGCAGAAGGTGTCGTCCTTTCCCCCCAGCGACAGTTTACCCTAACCAGGGGAGACACCAATCTCCCAGACGGCGCAGATGGGACTGTGGTCTCTGCGCCCACAGCTTGTCCAGACCCCCAACTACCCTCACTGGGACAACCGAAGGAGGGGGTAAGTACAAATTCCCCTCCCCAGCTAACTCCTAATGTGGCCCCAGGGTTAACAGAGGAAATGTTAACCCCCACTGACTCTCACGTTTCCCTGGCTACTGAGCTGGAATATGTCCCAAGTACCCCAGCAGAAGAGCTGGCATCAGGGCAGAGTGCCGCTGGCCTCTGCCCCTCAAGTCCCCTCAGCGTGTTGCCCCATCACCACAGCGAAATATCCAGTTGCAGTAACGGTTTGTTGTGGGTGGGCTGCTCTTGCACTTTGTTGTTGTGGGGGGGGCTGCTCTAGCCCTGGTTTATTGTGGGTTGGTGGATCGTCTAACGGAGGCACGGACCGGCAGAAGGTCAGGTGCCCGGTTAGACTTCCCCCCAAAGGGGAGATGTGTGACGAAGTGCCCTTCGCCACTTTGGCTTGGAGAGGACTGTTTGCCAGCCTCCTGCCCTGCGACTATGGCCCAGGGACATATTGCCCTTCAAACACCGTATTCGGCCATACCAGAGTGTATGTCACTCATTCTGGCCCTTTACATACAGGGGGGTCATTCGGTACTTGCCCTGTGGGAGCGGTGATACCCCAGATTACTATGCCATGGAGCCCATTCATATGATGAAAGACTATGGGAAAGACTTTAGCTACATGGCAATTGAACTGTGTGAAGATGATCTGAGCGCTATTCAGTAGTTTTCTGCGCTCAGATCCCAGCTATCTGGGGATATGTGAAATGTGAGTCAATGTGAATTGCAGTAATGCTGATGGGTTGTCAAACTAGAGAATTGACCAACAAATACTTTTGTCCGGACATCCCCAGGCCGATCCGTTGGGATCAGACCGTGTATGCCGGCTTATGGTCACGGGGGAGGTGTGTAACGGAACCCATCACTGTTTTACCCTGTTTTATGATTATTTAATTCTTGGTTAAAATATGATCACATTGCTGTACTGTAGATATGTTGTTTTATGTTCTACAGAATATATTGGCTCAGAATATTAGCCAGACTTTTGCAGACCTAGGCTAATAGATAATCCTGTTACAGACATTCAAGAGATAAGAAAGTTGTAAAGGATCCTTGCATTTTCCAAAGTGTTTTCATTCTCTATAAGAACAAAGAAGAATGATCTAATTAATGTCTGATTGTATCCAAGTTGCCAGGGAGGTGTGACTCACCTATTGTCCTATATGTGTATTGTGTGGGGGATATGTGCAATGTCTGTGTGTTATGTGTAAAAACATACTTTTACTAACTTTTGAACCCCTGGTCTGATTCATGCCATTTTTGTATATGTTGTTCCCCTGGGTGAGAGATATTGAATGGTGCGGGACTTAAAGGTGTACCCCCTGTATTTGGGGTACATCCAGAATGTGGTTAAAATGTGTCTGTTTTAATTGTGTTACCTGTTATCTGAGGGGAGGAGACGTGGGGGTTGAACCATGTATATAATTGGCTGTTGTGATAATTATGTGGGTGTAGCCCTTCAGAGGGCACCATTGCATAAAAGGAGATTCCCTGTCATTAAAATATAGTTCCTCTTGACCCTTCAAAACGTAGCCTCGTCTCGTTATTTGAGGGGATCACTATATGATACTGGGGATTGCTATGCTTCTGCATACTCCCTTGAGCTGTAACTACTGAACGCTGTTCCTGATGTACTATCCTTGGAGTCTGTGGTGGTTTTGGTGTCCGGTGCGGTGCTTGTAGGCCTCGACGCAAGCTAGGACGCATCCATCAACGGAGGTACCCGGTCGGGGTGCCAGTAGATCCGTTACACAACCCATCTCTGGAGGATGTGTGTCTTCTCTATAAAGAAGAGTGTGCTGTCTGAACCCAGGAGGGGAGACCTCCCAGAATGGTCCATAGAGTGTGTTGAGCACTTCATAAAACCACTTGGAATCTTTCCTGTCTGTGTACACCAGTATCTCATCTGCTTTGGAGCTTAGCCACGAGCCTTGCATTCTGAGTTTGTTTTGTACTGTTCTTCGAACGCTGATGAAGACGGCCTTCTTTGCCACTGAGGATGGTTCGATCTGATGGGCAAAATGTAGGTAAGGCCCACATTTTCACATCACTTTTGTCAAATCCGTCTTGATGCTTGTATGGGAAGTGCCTGGATATGTTCCATGCAGCTGTGTGGACGGTGTTGTGGAATCCATGCCAGTCTTTCTTGTTGTCCTCCTTGGGACAAAAATCGACAAGCTCGTTCTCTGGGTCTTTCAATAGATTATCAGTGATGCGGCCTTCGAGCCATGTGGTTGTCTCTTTGGCATGTTACAGAGCTTCATTTTGGATAATATGAGCCTGTTATCTGTCCAACAGTCAGCTCCTCACATTGCCTTGGCCACCCTGATGTCCTGTCTGCCGCTTCTCCTGACGATGATATTGTGGATGCATCCCTGCTCCAAGCACTGGCATCTTGTTACAAGTAGAGAGACGGATGATCGTGTTGGTGATCGGGTCTTGTTCTGTTTTTCAGGAGTAGTAGACCATTGCTGTTACACTCTCCCAGTCCATTTCTCCCAATTACTCCTTCCCAGACTGTGGCATTGTATCTGACTCATGCTTTAAGATCGCCATCAGCTTGTCTGTGTTAGCAGGGCATCTAATTCTTCGTAGAAGTTCTCTTCATATCTCCACGGTTGGTCATTGCGGCAGTGTATGTGTTGATCAAAGTGGTGTCTCTTCCATTTTTGAAGCAGGAGCTGCATTTTTATGACTTGGTCACTCACCCTTAGGGAGGCTGACTGTTTTCCGAAAAAGTCCAGAAGAATGTATAGTCACCATCTGATTCGGACAGTTGTCCTTCAATTACCAAGGCGCGTTTCGCTAACGGCTGCAATAAGCACTGATCTTCTCTCCGGTCTTTCTGCCGTGATGTGGTCCAGTAGCATTCCATGTGCCAATGGTAATCATGTAGATAATATATGTTTAACCCAACTTTCACACTGGTATTTACCACCTCCACTCAAAATGTTAAACAATCAGTTGCAATTCTCTTTGTTTGTTTGCTTTTCCTTTGCTGTGTGACATTCTTATTGTCGTCTGGGGAGCTTCTTACTGCTGTCTGAGGAGCTTCCAATCTGATTATTCGACTCTGTCCCAAGGTGCGAACAGTCTACAGCCATAATGGGGACCCTACCCCAGGAGCTGACAGTCTAGTTGGTAGATGTACTCTGTTCTCATTTGCCTGACCCCTCCCACATCCTAACTATATTGTTGATGTGTTTGATATACCCATAAATTAAGTTTAATGTTACTGGTATTAAGAGAAAAAAAGGTTCAATACTAAGGTGAGATATTAGTCCCTACTCAGCAGTGAGCTGGGACATAAGTTACACATTATGTATCCTTTGGTCTCTTTCAGGGATTACCGGTGGAAACTCTGGGAGCCGAGCACTCTGACCCAGCACCTCCTGTCCATGAGCAGCCTCCAGGTAAAGGTGCCGTGCATGGACCGTCGGTTCTCCCTCTATCTATCTATCTATCTATCTCATCTTATCCCCTCTCTTCCTCATTCTGCATTTTTTTTCTCTTTCCTTATTTCTCCTTCCTTCCTTCTTTCTCTCTTTCCTTCCTTCTTTCTCTCTCTTTCCTTCTTTCTCTCTCTTTCCTTCCTTCTTTCTCTCTCTTTCCTTCCTTCTTTCTCTCTCTTTCCTTCCTTCTTTCTCTCTCTTTCCTTCCTTCTTTCTCTCTCTTTCCTTCCTTCTTTCTCTGTTTCTTTCTCTCTCTCTCTTTCCTTCTTTCTCTATCTCTCCTTCCTTCTTTGTTTCTCTCTCTCTTTCTTTCCTTCTTTCTCTCTTTCTTTCTCTCTCTCTTTCCTTCTTTCTTTCCTTCTTTCTCTATCTCTCCTTCCTTCTTTGTTTCTCTCTCTCTCTTTCTTTCCATCCTTCTTTCTTTCTCTCTCTTTCTCCCTCTTTCCTTCCTTCTTTCTTTCTCTCTCTTTCTCCCTCTTTCCTTCCTTCTTTCTTTCTCTCTCTCTTTCTT